>BTPG01000006.1:68363285-68388285 GCA_036245525.1 Semisulcospira habei
GGGCTAGGGCCGCAAGGCTTTTTGAGAAGGAAAGTATATCGAGCAAGCTCATGAATAATTAATTTGCTTGTTATACAATATATCAGTACATGTGTCAAAGAAGGGAACAAAATATGGAGTGGATACATATAGTTTAAAAAGTAGTAGTATGATGGATGGATGGACGGACGGATGGATGGATGGATAAACGGACGGACGGACAGATGGATGGACGGACGGACGGATGGATGGATGAATGGCTGGATGGGCTGAATGAGCAATTTACTGAGCGATCGATCGAATGATTGTTTGATTGTAGCTGAGGCGCAGACCACCTTCAAGTCTGGAAGTGATTTTGCCCACGGAAACAACTCCGAATGGTCGCTGAACAATACCACAAGACCCGCCGACCATGATGGCGAAAACGATTTTGGTAATGCTATAGACGACTTCATCGAAACATCCGACACCAACTATATCGAGACATATTCAATTGATCCCGACAGTACATTGTTGTTCAGTGTGAATGTAGTGGCGCAGGTGACATTGCCCATTTTTATTGTACTGGGAACGTTTGGTAACGTGATGACCATCCTGGTTCTCCGCAAAATGCAGTCTGACGCGAACGCCTTTCCCTTGCTGTTCATGGCTCTCGCCATCACTGACCTCCTCGTGCTCAATACCACAGTATTGGTTTCGTGGCTTGATACTTTTTCTAGTCTTTCATGGAATATTAGCAAAACCTTATCACATTTTATATTGTGGGTTTTATTTTCCATCCGGACACTGTCGACTTGGCTTCTGACAACCATGACCATCCTGCGTACCTTGCAGACAGTATTCCCATTTCGGATGCGGAGAGTGAGGCAACGCAGACTATTTCTTATTGTAATCACAGTGCTGGTCGTCATGTGTTTAACATTCAACAGTTTGCTTCTTTTCGTCTTAATTGACAGCAGCTCCGCTGACTTTGGGAAAAAGATGGCGAGTGCCTGGGTATGGATGAGCTTCACGTTGGACGGTCTGCTACCATTTGTCACCATTGTTATCTGCAATAGTCTGATGATCCGCGCCGTAGTCCGGTCCAGCAGACGACGTTTGGGACAACAGGATCAAACAGCTAGAACATCCCGCGTGACCCTGACCTTGATCCTGGTGTCCATTATATTCGCTGTACTGATCTTTCCAGAGAAGATCATGTTCCTCATCATGGCCACAGCGACGAAAGACAGTACGATAATTAATAAGAAACTACTTTTTTCGTTGTTTCCTTACATTATGATTTTCCTGTGGGCCATCAACGCCGCCATTAATTTCTACATCTACATTCTGACTGGCACCAAGTTCAGAGGAGAGATCAAGAAGATTTTTAGCACAGCGATTAGAATGTGTACCAGAACACGAAGCGTGAACCACACCGGCCCCGAGCACAGAGAGATGGCTGTTTTCCAGTGAGTCGGGAATTTTCGCAATCTCCCGCCCGCCTTTTACTCGCAGTAGGTGTAAGGGTCTAGCTGATGTTAAACTTATAGTCCATAAGCTATGAAGATCTACCGTGCACCCCCCCCCCCCCCAGTACTCAATAAGATGGGTTTCAAAGTGTTCCTTAGTATGTCCTGAGATGTTTAAGCCATGTTCCCCGAAAATCTTTAGGAACACACCAGAGATATAGCCGATGGCGCAAGGGTACCCACATTCACGCTCTTCACAGGTGCTAAAATGAGGTTGAGAAACATTTTCCTCTAAATAAATCAGAATTCATTCCAGAAGCCCAAATCAGCAATATTATGTTAAGGCACCCGTTCTGCAGCCTCTGCAAAAAGACATAATGAAAAAATATTGAATCTCTGGCTCACAGTGAAGGTATTTGTGCACCCAGTAAACGACCATTTCCGCGAAATTGCAAAAAAAGACAAAAATAATGTGTCAGATGTCTTCAGACATTTTCTATAGTGCTGGCAGTCCATTTTCAGGCTTACATCATTAAAACAGGATGTCACAATTATTATAAACTTGACTAGGTGATGCTATGAGCACTGTGAGTGCCACAGTGGTTGATTTTGTATCCCTACCTCCAAGTTGTAAAAATACACAAAATTAATTAGAAAAAATTACTAAAGTTATTCCATTTCATTTTGACCTCTCTTTACCTATTACGTTCTAATAATGTGAGCATAAAGTGCAAGAAAATAAGGAAAGTCGGCATCCTTTACGGTACATTCGTGGTGAATGATAGCTTTTTCCCATTTAAAATTGCTGAATTGGGAAATGTACGTTGTTTCCGATGCCCTCAGAAATTTTGTATACAACCGATAGGTCTTTGTTAGGTTTTATTGGTTAGGACAGAGTACCACAGTTACTTCCAACCTGATTTTGTGATGCTGTGATGCATTTAAGGGCCACAGTGACTGAATCTGCTGCCCTACCCCCATTACGCAAAATAACGCAAAATAATCATAAAAATTGCTTACGTCATACTCTTAAATATTTATTTTTGCCAGTTTTTTTTTAAAAGTATGCATATTGAGCATAAAAAGTTGTGATCATTCCATTAATTTCAATGTAACCCATCCATTTAATTGTAACTATTTTTAACTGGCTGGTCTTTTAGGTGATATTTTACCTAGCGTAAGGCGGGTCTAGTAAGGTCTCCCCTTTTCCTTTCATTTATTTTCATCTAGAAATGTGTAAATATGAATATGCGTAATAAAGTTTCATGGTTCCTAATAGCCAAAACAATGTTATCAAATACTTAGTTTCCACATGTCGACCACGAGATCTCCACTTCCACCTTCTGCAACGTTCATTTTTTTATGGTTGTCTTTAAATCTTATATTGTTCTGGCTGCCAATAAGTGAGCTGTCAAGAGCTAGGCAACATGTTTTCAGAGTTTGGTGTACAGGGGCATGTCTTCTGGTCAGAACTGCCAGTGGACCGCTTCTCTGTATGGACATGTTTGGAGAATGTGCTAAGGAGACTGATTTTCTACGCCAAATTTGCATAGGGCTGTTTCCGCATGACTCAGTCTCACGAGGTGAGTCCAGCAGGGTCCTTACGGTATGTGAACATTTGTGAAAGTTGTTAAAAAATGACAAGGTTTTTTCAGGGCCCTGGAAAGTCTGTCAATTTCAGTCCTTTTCCTTAAAGTCTGTGAAATGACAACGTGCTGGTAAACTTTTGTCTACTTCTTTTTTTTTTCTCCCCCAATTTGTGACTATTCCATTGCAAATGATCATGCTGACGCTTGTTGCAAGTTATCTATATTTAGCTCTGATCATAAAGTGACTGCATGGCTTTTCTGCTGAACATTCTGATTGGTTGTTTACGCTTCTACCGAAGTCCGCCATTCGCTAAGCGTTCTTTTATTTTGGTATCTCTTCATGCATTAGGCACGGAAGCTTCAAATAATTGATGATACAGAATGATCTGATTAAAGTGTCTAAACCTTCAGGCTTCAGTTTGGGTTTGTGAAACGTTCCTGCTTTTCTGTATGGACCCAGTCAAGAGTAATCAATGCGTAGATGAAAGATGGTGGCCTGGCTCTCCCTGTTCAGCTTGTTGATGTCATCTGCCCACGGGCTGCAGCCGCCATTCTGCTGTTGCCAATCACTTTGTTGTTGTAGTGTCTCCATTCCCAGCTAGTCCAGAATGCACTGGAATCCACTGCAACATTATTTTGTGGACAGGGCATCCAGTCTATCTTAAAGCTTCCTGGTGAGATCAGTGGATCAAGCTGCTGCATTTCCATAGCTAGTGCTCTGCTGCTGTGTTGAGCACCTGCAGATCTGTATGATAGTTGGAGCTGCTGCCGCCAGCTGGTAAGGAGAGGGAGGTAGTAGTGCGGTCTGCACAACAGATGTACACGCCACTTCCTTCATTCCGCACGGCATCTTGTGTGGTATCACAGCTGCTGTGAGGGTAGCGCTTGTGCACAACCTCCAGCACGATGGCTTTGTGCAGTGCCGCAACCTTTGGCAAAGAGTCATGGAACATTGTTTATGTTATCTTGAAGGCTCTTTCCAGATGTCCAGGTATCTGAAGGGAGCTGTTCACACATCTTTGGGCTTGGTTCCAGGACATCAGTGTTAGCCCTTTGCAGGACCTTAAGTTGGCGGTTCAGACTTGGCCGTTTCTGACGGTTCTTGGTCTGCTCCTGTAGTCTCCCATGCTGTCGGTGTTTAGTAAGTCTCTTCATCGTGTGTGCTGTTCTGCATTCCAGTGGCTCCAATGTCCTCCATTTCCTAAATTGGGGTGCTCCAGATGGCTCTAAGAATGTCACTGTATCATGAGAATGACCGATGTTCTGCATCTTGTCAAGCCTGGCTTTTTGGGTATTGCAGGCAGTGTTTCATGTTGTCGATGTATCTTGGTACCGCACAACTGGTCTGACCGAGCAGGTGTTTGCTTGTGCCAGGATGCTGTAATTTGCGCCAATGTGGTCCCCACCAGTTTCTTCATCAGAGACTTTTTTTCAGCTCTAGCTTCCGTGGCTTCGATGTGAGGCCTCCACGTGAATCCAGTAATTTATTTGTTGCCAGTAAAGTTGGCCTGTCTGTTTTTGGTACTGGAAGGTCTCTAGTTTTGAGGTGACCTCTTCCGTCTGATTGAAAGAGATGGTCTAGCTCAGTTTGAGTGGCCTCTTTCAGTCCAGCTGTGACTCTATTGGCAGCATCCTGGATTCTGGAGGATGCTATTATTTTATGTTCTGCTGCGCTCCACACTGCAAAGTCATCCGCATGGAGGATGTTCGAGACGAACCTTGGTACTGTTGTACTGATGTCATTAATGTAGACCAAAAACAGTATCAGACACAACATCTCCATGAGGTACACGTTCCCCGAGTTTGACAAGAGTGCTGAATGTGCAGACGGTAGAAGCTTCAGCGGCAGCCCCTGTTAAGCATGCCTTAAATAAAAAGAATTACAATTAAATTGATGGGTCACATTGAAATTAATGAAATGATCACAAATGTTTATGCTCAATATGCATATTTTGTTAAGAAAACTGGCAACAAAAATATTTAAACAGAGGAGCAATTGTTATGATCATTTTTCGTTCCTTTGCATACTTGTAAAATGGGGGTAGGGCAGCAGATTCAGCCACTGTGGCCCCTAAATACATCACAGCATCATAAAATCAGGTTTGGAGTTACTGTAGTATTCTATCCTAACCAATAAAACATAAAAAAGACCTATCAGTTGTATACACAATTTCTAAGGGCATCAGAAACAACGTACATTTCCCAATTTGGCAATTTTAAATGGGAAAAAGCTATCATTCACCACGAACATACAGTAAAGGATGCCGACTTTCCTTATTTTCTTGCACTTTATGCTTACATTATTGAAACTTAATAGGTAAAGAGAGGTCAAAATAAAATGGAATAACTTAAGTAATTTTTTCTAATTAATTTTGTGTATTTTTACAACTTGGGGGTTTTGGATACAAAATCAACCACTGTGGCACTCACAGTGATCACAGCATCACCTAGTCAAGTTTATAATAATTGTGACATCCTGTGTTAATGATGTAAATTTGAAAATGGACTGTCAGTGCTATAGAAAATGTCTGAAGGCATCTGACACATTATTTTTGTCTTTTTTTGGTCGTTTACTGGGTGCACAAATACCGTCACTGTGAGCCAGAGATTCAATATTTTTTCATTCTGTTTTTTGCAGAGGCTGCAGAACGTGTGCCTTGACATAATATTGCTTGATTTGGGCTTCTGGAATGAACTCTGATATATTTAGATGAAAATGTTTTTCAACCTCAATTTAGCACTTTTGAAGAGCGTGAATGTGGGTACCCTTGCGCCATCACCTATATCTCTGGTGTGTTCCTAAGGATTTTCGGGGAACATGGCTTAAACATCTCAGGACATACTAAGGAACACTTTGAAACCCATCTTATTGAGTACTGGGGGTGGGGGGGTTGGGGGGGGGGGGGTGTAAGGTTCACCTTTCAAGCTTATGGACTATTAGGCATAAGTAAAGATTTGTAGTTGTGAATGGTCTCCGTGGGACTTCACGAAAGTCTGTGCAAAACATTATTGTCAATGAACGAGTGAGACTGCAGAGAATTATCACATTGAGCCCTAACACAAAAAGGATTTGGGGCGACGATGACAGTTCAAGGGTGGTGCCAGAATAGCTTGGCGTACAACCTTTTGAGGGCCCCTCCATATTTGTGTTTAGAGTTATAGTTCCTGTTTTTTCTAGAATCTAAAATAAAATGGCTGAAACAAATCGTTCTTCTGAAGCAGTTAGGGACATTTCTGGCCTTACGATGGCGTCTCTGACGTAAATGTTTTCCGCGCTAATAAAGATTTAAATGCTCTCCTATTCTACGCCTCCTGACGAAAACATCTTTCCATCTGCACAACAGGCAGACCTTCGTGAGCCCATATAAGGAAAACTGGAGCCTGGCGAAGGACTGACTCGGCTTCACACGTCAAAGAGTCCCTAGATAATATTTTTTTTGTTTATAAATCTTGGACATTGAAGATGGTAAGGGTCTATTGCCCATTACAGTCATGTCAAGATACTGAAATTAACTGCGATTAATTCCCGCCTGCAAGATGCAAGACATGCTCATAAGTCCTGCTACCGTCTTCGATCACAAACTACAATGTGCGCTAGTGTGTAATTTTGGACCTTACGGCTTCACGAGCACAGGAGAGAGAGATGGCGGTTTTCCAGTGAGTGCCAAATGCTAAAAACGGTTGGAGAGTTAATGTATATCCACAATATGAGGACGCAAAACGAGCAGTTTCTGTAAGCATGAAAAGTAAACTTTTATGAGCCCCTGTACAAAATGCTAATGCTGAATAGTCGTAGAAATGTGTTCGTGCTGGGGTTTTAACAACTGGTGTTTTCGTTCAGTAGCACCTGGTCAAAACAGCGCCTGCAGTCAAAATCAGTTCATAATAAAATCATGTGTCTTTCCACTGTTTTCAGAATCTCTACTTCACCAATCGGCTTTGTTAACCCTTTGGGTGTCAGTAGCGGTCTTAGTCAGGATGATTCCTGCATACAGGAATAATCACGACTAAAACCGCTACCGACACCCAAAAAAAAAAAAAAAAAAAGGGTATCGTATAGAGGCTACTACTTTACGTTCAGGTAACCCGCTGATTAACGCAAACACTAACCAAGTCAGGTGATGCAAAAGAAGCTCGCCTCTTCTATCTAGAGGCATAGCTTTTCATAAGTCCCAGCAGTTTGCTAGAGCGCTAGACTTCATGAACAATTGAGCACCGTGATTCAAGGGTTTGCCAGAATACACGGCATGAACCAGACTGGAACCAGGTCCAAACTAACAACTATTCAAGCGATAAGACTGTTTTCCTGTGAGCGATCAATGACAGTTTCGAAAAGTATTTAATTTATTCAGCACAATTTTACCACAAATATACAGATATAAATCGGTCATGATAGTTCAAGGGTTGTGCAAAAATAGTTTGGCGCCTGTAGGCGCCAAGTTATTCTGTCACCACGCTTGCACTATCATGGTCTGTCTGTCTTCTTATCTGTTAATGTAGTCTTCAATGGACAAAGCCCCATTTGGAGAAGTTCGACATCATGGCAAAATGTGTTAAAGCCCCTAAGTTACTATCTGGGCTACAAAATCGTTGAAAAACGTGCCTGGCTTTGTAGTTTGCTTCACGTTGTCTTATCTGTAGTTGTGTGTGTTTTATTCAACAAGAAAAAAGCCGACTTTTTGAGCGCACTTCAGTTTTGTGTCTTAATTCTGTGTGGGTGTGTGTTTATGTGTGTGTTTGTGTGTGTGTGTTTGTATGTGTGTGTGTTTGTGTGTGTGTGTGTGTGTGTGTGTGTGTGTGTGTGTGTGTATGTGTGTGTGTGTGTTGTAAACGTGTATACGGTTCATCAGAATCCTTACCAGCGTATACTGAGCTTGGAGCACGCCCAGCCAGCCAGGACCGTAAGCGCAAAAACCTCATGCTGATGTCGGCCGCAGTAGGCATGCGCACGGGCCCACTTTGGCCGACACCTGCCCTAGGATCTTTGCTTAATGGGACTCAACTGAATTGCTCACACCCTACAAATCGTACAGTTGTCAATTTTCTCTCCCCCCCCCCCACCCCCAACCCCCCATCAATACTGAATAACCCAGCTTTCATACTCTTTCCCCACCTGAACCACACATGAGCTGCTTACCGGCTACCTTGTTTGACTCGACTACTCACGAGCCAGATAGGTGAGCCTAGCGCGGGTAGAATAGTACACATGCCCGAGTCAGTGTACCTTGGTTGACAACACCCATTGAGTGGAAGGTCTTCGGGCCGACGTCGGCCGCACTAGAATGGACCCGCACACAGCCGTGCGCACGTGCGCGGCGGACTCACGTCGGCCCGATGGCAGATTGCAAACTGCTGCAGTAGTTTAGAACCTGAACAACATTCTCAATCTATACAGTACGTCAACCAATGTTAGGTAACTTTTAGCCAGTCCAGGCAAGAAGGATTAGAGCAGTTACGATTATAAAGTCCTGATTCGGTCACACTAGATTCGATGGCAGATGAATCGACCTTGACTGGGTAAGGGTAGAGAAAGAAGATAGGGGGCTCCCATGACACCCCTCCCATATACAAAAGGTCACTAACACTAACTAACCATTTAGACTATCAAATTCCAACAATTACAATTACCTCTTTGATTGTCTATGTTTATGTTTATTAGTTCTATTTTGGAAATAATTGAAGCTATGTTTTTGGTCAGCTGTCAACCCGCGATTATTAAGGCAGGTCCCCAACCCCCCACCTACATTATTAATGCTGTCATTGCCTTCTTAAACAAAAGGTTAATTAATCAATCGACAGTCACAGTGAGATTAATTATAGCACCAAAAATATTATATATTACATTATAAAATGAATCAAGATGAATTACTTCTTCTAAGCAATATCTGCACTGTAAAAAACAGCGCCTTCTCTCTGTAGTTTTTTCTGGAAAATCAAAAGCTTTTCTTGGAAAACAATACATGACAGAAGATATAGAATCTCTCACCGCTGACGAGCTAATTAAACTACATGCTAAATATGAAAATCACATTGCTTCACTAATGACCCGTGATTTGAGTCGATCTCTTGTCTGCATATACACAAAAGCTGTGAGTTGCTTCCTGCCTGTTGATAGTGACAGTGTGTTACATGATCTCGAAAGCAACCCTATTGTCTCGAGTTCAACTGGTAAATTAGCATGCCTTATGTTTTACAAGTTTGGAAATTACCTTGCACCTGTGGTAACCTTGCTTGTTACCGGGAGTCATATTGATTTTTTAAAAATAAATTTTAAAGCAGAAGTAAATGGATGAGACCGAGACGACTCCACAACCGAGCCCTGTCTTGACACAGGTTCAAACGGTGACTAAGACTAAAAGTCCAGGCAGGGTTGAGGCAGGGAAAAGAGTAGCTGCGTTGAACAAACAAAGGAAGTTAGAACTACTGAAAAAGGCGCATATAACTGACTCACCACCCAGGCCACCATCAACAGTGTTACAATCACCCCCTCTGCCACTGCCAACCCCATCACAACAAAGTGAGAGACAAACAACTGAGTCTAAATCTGCAATAACAAAATATCTAGTTGCCGGATTTGTTGTCGGATTTGGTTACGTAGGTTACCAATTATATAAAAAATACAAACCAAACACTCAAAGAGTGTACAAAAAATCAGACATTTCAAAAATAAAGCAAGAAGTCTCCACATTACCAGCAACACATAAACCTTTTGATCCATTTTACATGCAGTGAATAAATTTATTATTTTAATTTTGTGGCATAAGAAAATGAGTGACACAAAGAACATAATGAACCTTGTCTATCACTCTGCCGTAATAAGCGGACTTGCAGTTGCTTACACTCTGCTGGGACGGAGTCTACTCAAAATGCGTTCTGCAGACCTTGGCAAACTCGATTTTGAAGACAGCGCTAAATTAGTTGCTGTTGTCACAGCATCGATTGTCACAAAAGACTTTCTCATCAAGCATGGAATTATTCCAGAAAATGTATCTATGTAAATACAAAGTATGGCAACTTTAGCTGTTATGATCAGTGGTGCTGTTGTTAATGCAATTGCTTTCAGTGGATCAAAGTATTTCTTTTCAAAAAAGGGCAGAGAGGAATCTGCAGAAGGAATGAGATGACACAATGAGGCATCTGAAAAACTTGCACAAGCTCAGCAGGAGTATGAAAACAAAGAATAAAGAAACTTGATTTCATCAATGAAAAACTCAGGCTGGAAGGTCATGCACAGCATACATTTTCAAATGTTGACGACGCTATAAAAGAATACTTTCTTGTTACTGGCGAAGACATGTCCATCCCACAGCCGAAACTTAGTGACTACTAGCAACCAAGCCCAGAACAAAGAAATGGAGAAATAATATTTGTTCTAGTAGGAATGACATTTGTATATTTTACAGGAGCTTTTATTGCTAGAAGAAATGACCGACATCGGAGTCAAAGCTGGAGCTAAACTATAAAAAATATATTACTCTCCTGTTGGCTACTGGAAAGGAAAAACCACAATAGAAAATTTATATGCTGCTGTGGGTGGAGATGACACACTTGAGCAAATAAGACTTTGGCTGCAAAAACAAGCAATTTGGCAAATATATCTTCCTGCCCCCCGAAAAATAACAAGACCTCATTGTTACGTGGTGGAATTGTAGTCGTAGTATGATAAACACACCAGGCGCACGCACGTAAGGTTCTATAAAATAAACCTCGTTCAGCTGCAATCCGTCACACGTAGCTTAAGGATGTAGACAATACTGGAGTAAAAGTTCCAACAATATTTTAATTCAGCAATGCGATATCCACACAGTAATGCACTTTCAAATGCACAAACTGATACAAAGTCTCTTCTGCAATGTCTACACTGGCAACTCAAAACTTCTCATATGCAGCGTCTCACACAATGTACACCCTCTACGGGCCACGTACCTATGATAAACTGCTTGTCTCTACACTGACAATGCATGACAATGTACGAACGTGCTTTCCTAATGCCCTCTTTGTATACTACCAATTTCCAGAATCATCTATGAAAATCATACAACGCAACCAATCAGAACGAAACACGCAATTGAAACTCATAAATAAGAATTTTCTGGAATCACTAAAATAGGCCACAAAAACTCGGCTGCTCACTTCAGCTCTAAATCCTAATGTATAATGAAGACACATAAAAGTATGGTAACCCTATCACCACGTTGTATATCAGGTCTAGAAGGTTCACGACCTTTCACAAAACAAAAAAAGGCTGCTCAATTCACCCGCACAGAAAAACAAAATGTTGCTAAGTGTCGCTAACTACTCAACGTCACACATACGAGGTCACTAGACAGTGCGACCTTTCTAGAACATTCTGGACTAAATTTAGCGTATCATAACGAAGTGAATTCTGCTCTGCGCGACTTAAAGAAAAAGTTACTTAAAAAGATACGTGAATCATAACCATGATAGCTAAAAAAAATATCGGATCGTTTCCTACGATAAACACATGTATGCTCTCACAGGATAACACAACCACAATCGTAGCACTTATTTTGAAAGCACTACCCCAAATGATTTTCACCTCAGGTGCGTCGATAGCCTTGGTCCACAGCTCCTTTAGGATGTGCATGGGCCCCCTTACAGTCCTACCGTACAGTAATTCAAAAGGGGAAAACCCTGTCGAATCCTGAGGAACTTCACGGAATGCGGAGAGCAAGGCATTGATATATCTATGCCACAACCTTGGCTGCTCAGCACACAGTTTCTTCAGCATAGCCTTCAATGTTCCATTAAATTTTTCAACCAGCCCATTACACATGGGGTGATAAGGGGTGGTTGTAAGGTGACGGATGCTCAATAGTCGGTTGACTTCCTCCATGCAGTCGGAGACGAACTGAGTTTCCAGGTCACTTAAGATCTCTTCAGGAATCCCCAAACGGCTGAACATGTCGACGAGCGCCTCTGCCACTGTTGGAGTGTCGATCTTCTTCAATGGTATGGCTTCAGGATAACGTGTAGCGTAGTCCACCAGGGTCAAAATGTATCGATGTAACGTGGTGGAGTTGTAGTCGTAGTATGATAAACACACCAGACGCACGCACGTAAGGTTCTTTTTAAATAAACCTCATTCAGCTGCAATCCGTCACACGTGGCTTAAGGATGTAGACAATACTGGAGTAACAGTTCCAACAATATTTAATTCAGCGATGCGATATCCACACAGTGCAATTCCAAATGCACAAATACTGATACAAAGTCTCTTCTGCAATGTCCACACTGCCACACAAAGTTTCTCATACACAGCGTCTCTCCCAATAAACTGCGTGTCTCTACACAACTGACAAAGCAAGACAATGTATGAACAGGCTTTCCCAGCGCCCTCCTTATATATACTACCAAATTGTATACTACTCTGCGCGACCGAAAGAAAAGTTACTTAAAAAGATACGTGAATCATAACCATGATAGCTCAAAAAAATATCGGATCGTTTCCTACGATAAACACATGTATGCTCTCACAGGATAACACAACCACAATCGTAACACTTATTTTGAAAGCACTACCCCAAATGACACACATCAAATGGATTTATTGTTTCTGCCGCATGATACAATAAGAAAAAAACGATACAAGTATGCATTAACTGTTGTTGACATAGCTTCAAGGTATAAGGATGCAGAGCCCATAACTGACAAAAATGCTACCACGGTAGCCACTGCGTTAACAAAGATATATAGTCGAGGTCCTTTGAAATATTCTAGGTTTGTGCAAGTCGATGCAGCATATTTGTTTTGAAGGGGGGACATCAGTGTTTCCCTTCTGGGCCTGTGCGCACAGCGGTCCCATAAGTTTCTTAGACTTCTGGTCCTGGGCAGCGTTCCTGACGCTAGAGTTAGCAGCCTTAGAAGGCTGACAAGAACCAGAAGTCTTTGGAGTTGATAACTAACAGGCTTGGGTGGGGGCTGAGGTTTAGGGGCAACAGAAGGTGGCTCTACCGGACAGGCAGTGTCCGCCTTCTGCGTTCCCTGGCTCCTCGTCACCACCGGAGGAGAGTTACTCTCCAGGGGCGAGAGGAGCCGAGGCTCCCCCCCCCCCCCCCAACCAAGAAGTTGGGGTTTGACATGAGAAGTCTTTGGTGGGGCGCTTGCCTGCCACCGCTGCACTGAAAGTATACACAGAGGTGTTAGAGGTTGGGGCAGCCGCATCTGCACCATGGTCTTTAACCAGTTTTTTTGGCGTCGAAAAAGGACAGCCCCTTCTCCACACGCACCTGCTGAATCTTGCACTCGGAAATCCAACAAGGGCATTTCTTGTCCGAAGCCATATGCGCCCCCTGGCAATTCACACACATGGGGGTGGCTGTGCAGGACTCAGCAGAGTGTCCGGGCTTAGTGCAACGGGCGCATGAAGCCTCTGCCTGGCGGCATGTCTTCTCCTCATGGCCAAACTTTTGGCACTTAAAGAACTGGAGGGGGAGAGGGACGTACTTTTTTTTACTTTCAAGTAGTAACCTCCCCAGATGGTAGTAGGAGGGGTGTGGGTGCCAACGTCAGGATGATGGTAGGGTGACGGATCTCACCACCGCCTCGCTTAGAAGCGAAGCGCCTGACGTAAGTCACCCTCTGAGACTTAAGGTTCCGTACAAGTTTATCTTCTGACAGTTCTTCCAAAGCTTGATCTTTGATTACGCCTCTTGACGAATTCATAGTTTTGTGGGTGTGACCTCCACTGGAATATCTCCGATGGAAGAGAGCCTCAGTAGCCCGCTGGAGTGTGCCCGCGTACGGCACTCCACCAGGAAGTCACCAGACCTGAGGCGCTGGACCTCAGGCCTGCCAACACGGCTCCTGAGGGTCTCCCCCACCAGAAATGGATGTAGCTTGGAAACAGGTTTGTCTTTCATCTTGCTATGAACAATGAGGAAGCGAGGCCAGACGGCTGATGCATGAGGCGTCGCCTCCTCGCAGTCCGAGTCACTGTCATGTTCAATGTCGGTGGCTATGTGCCGCTTCTGTGCAAGTTTTGTTTTTTTGTGTTTTCCATATAATAATAGTAGAGATATTCATCCCCCGGAGTCCCCACCCGCCACCGAGCCCAACAAGGAAAAGTGCAACTGTCGGCTGGTCTCCAGCCGACGCACAATAGAGACTGCCCGAAAGATATACTCAAGGGGGTAAGCCCGATTGAACCGTCTGAGCCATCGCTTTCTATCACACTGTTGAATGCAGGGGAATACGGGCGTAAAGCACCTAATCAGCAGCTGAGGCTATAGCATGGTGCTCCGTATATCAACCCGCATGTCAACAGTGGGATAGGGCTCAACGTGACAAGAGCCGTTTGACTAGGCTGTTACGACAAGCCTCCCGTTTAAGTAGAAGTCAAGGCCAAAGTGGAGTGTTGGCACCAGTGAGCAGCCTAAAGGGAACCTCAGCCACCAGGATCCTCTTCTTCCCCGACGCGGGTCTCCAAGCACGGCAAAAACACTTGGGATCCAAAGGACCAAAACGTCACGAGCATTTTTATGGACCAATCCAACATGGTAGGACCTGGGTCAGCACAGTTCCTTAAAAACCGGACCAGTGAAAAAGACTGAACAACATATCTGCTGGCATCAAGTCCTAATCCTGGACAAAGATGGCACCCCTCTGCTAGCCCACTCAGTCAGTGACTGAGGGGACTACCCACCCATGCCACGGGCCGGAGGCCGGTGCCTAGTGGGCGGTAGGGAGACGGATCTTCTCACCACCTCGCTTGGAAGCAAAGCGCCTGACGTAATCACCCCCTGAGACTTAAGGTTCCGATCAAGTTCATCTTCTGACAGTTCTGCCAACGCTTGATCTTTGATTACGCCTCTTGACGAATTCATAGTTTTGTGGGGTGTGACATCCACTGGAATGTCTCCGATGGAAGAGAGCCTTAGCTGCCCGCTGGAGCGTGCCCGGGTACGGCACTCCACTAGCAAGTCACCAGAGCTGAGGCGCTGGGCCTCAGGCCTGCCAACACGGCTCCGGCCTGAGGGTCTCCCCCACCAGAAATGGATGCAGCTTGGAAACAGGTTTGTCTTTCATCTTGCTATGAACAATGAGGAAGCGAGGCCATACGGCTGACGCCTGAGGCGTCGCTTTCTCACAGTCCGAGTCACTGTCATGTTCAATATCGGTGGCTTTGTGCCGCTTCTGTGCAAGATTTTTTAAAAATGTTTTTTGTTTTGTGTTTTCCATATTATAATAGTAGAGATATTCATCCCCCGCGGGTCCCCGCCCGCCACCGAGCCCAACAAGGGAAAGTGCAACTGTCGGCGTGTCTCCAGCCGACGCACAATGGAGACTGCCTGAAAGATATACTCAAGGGGGTAAGCCCGATTGAACCGTCTGAGCCACCGCCTTCTATTACACCGTTAAATGCAGGGGAATACTGGCTTAAAGCACCTAATCAGCAGATGAGGCTATGGCATGGTGCTCCGTATATCAACCCGCATGTCAACAGTGGGATAGGGCTCAACGTGACAAGAGCCGATTGACTAGGCCGGTGCGACTAGCCTCCCGTTTAGTTAGAAGTCAAAGCCAAAGTGGAGTGTTGACACCAGTGAGCCGCAGCCCCAAGGGAACCTCAGCCACCAGGATCCTCTTCTCCCCCGACACGGGTCTCCAAGCACGGTAAACACTTGGGATTCAAAGGACCAAAACGTCACGAGTATTTTTAAGGACCAATCCAACATGGGCCTGGGTTAGCACAGCTCCTTAAATACCAGACCAGTGAAAAAGACTGAACAACATATCTGCTGACATCAAGTCCTAATCCTGGACAAAGATGGCACCCCTCTGCAAGCCCACTCAGTCAGGGACTGAGGGGACTACCCACCCACGCCTCGTGGAGGCCGGTGCCAAGTGGGCGACTCCAACTGTAATCCTAAACCAGTTTCCTATTTTGCCGTTGAAGCAGACTGCGCTAGTGGCTTTGTTGTAAAGGTTTGCTATAACTTTGATCAGTTTGGCATTGATGTTGTATAGCTTCATGGTGGACCAAATCGCTGCATGCTACACCCTGTCAAACGCTTTCTTAAAATCCACAAAGACATGATAGAGGTCTTGCTGGTGCTGGAGGTACCTCTCACATAAAACTCTCAGGTTGAAGATCTGCTCAGTTGTGCTGCGCCCTGGTCTGAAGCATGCCTGTTCCTCGGCTATGATTTCCTCTGCCTGTGGCTTCAGCCTGTCCAGTAAGATCTTTAACATGACTTTGCTTGGGTGGCATATAAGACTGATCGTGCGATAATTCTGGCATTGATGTAAGTTGCTTTTTTGGGGGGAGAGTTATTATAAGTGACTGAGTCCATGGTGTGGGCCAATCCCCTGACTGCCAGATCTTATTGCAGATTGTTAGTAAGGCGCTTATCATGTCTTCTCCCCCTTCTTGGACTAGCTTTGCAGGGATGTTGTCTGCTCCTGCTGCCTTCCCTTTTTTTCAGCGACTTCACTGCAACCTCTACTTCTTTTCGGAGGATGGGATAGTTGCCATTGCTGGTCACGGGTGGGTTGACAAGTATGCCTGGGTCCCCTGCAGCTCGTGGTTGTACAAATCTGAGAAGTACTCTGTCCATCTCTTCAGTATGTCTTGGTCTTCCGTAAGACAGTTATTTGGTTTTAACGTCGAGCAGGCAACTAAGGCCGCCATCTCACGGCGGCAATACTGATGATATGGGTTAAAACTGGCATTGTGTGACCACTGCGGGGCACTTTGCAAGAGGTCATGTAAGTTGAGTACACCTGTCCGTACAGCTGACCGTTACGGCAGTGACTCCTCACCGAGTTTCAAGTTCTAGCGACCCGTAGTGGCCGCTTACCGGTCAGTCCGACTTATATTACTAGGCATGGATGTCACAGCCAAACGGGCCTGTTCAGATTATGTGTAGGCTGAGTAGTGCCGGTAGAAGCTATGGTCGTGTCTTCGGCCGTCATCATAAGGTCATCATGCTGGACTCACGTTAACGATGACACCACTGTCCCGCTGCTATAAAGGTTAGCGGTTCTTACCCCTTGCGGGGGCCTATGCCTCTTGTTGAAACTACTTTGAATCCTTATTCGTTTGACAACCTGAGCTCTTTGAAGTAGAGATGATTTGTATTCCAAAAACACCGTCCGGCCGGGTGACGACTGACGTGACTCAATGTAATATTCTCCGCGGCCGCGCCCACGCGGGGCACTACGGGTAAACTTGATACGGCTAGCAGTTTCAGTGGCAAGTGACCATGGCAGGGCAGAATGATAAAACTGAGGCCTGAACAGGGCATATAATTTTATTTCAACTTGTATGCCTAGGTCATCTCTATGAATCTCCCAAGGGTAGTGGCTAAACCTTTGGGTATCAGTATTGTTACGTGGTAGAATCGTAGTCGTAGTATGATAAACACACCAGACGCACGCACGTAAGGTTCTTTTAAATAAACTTCATTCAGCTGCAATCCGTCACACGTAGCTTAAGGATGTAGACAATACTGGAGTAACAGTTCCAACAATATTTTAATTCAGCGATGCGATCCCCACACAATGCACTTCCAAATGCATCAACACTGATACAAAGTCTCTTCTGCAATGTCCACACTAGCAACACAAAGTTTCTCATACGCAGCGTCTCACACAATGTACACCCTATACGGGCCACGTACCTACGATAAACTGCGTGTCTCTACAACTGACAATGCAAGACAATGTACGAACGTGCTTTCCAAGCGCCTGCTTTATATTATACTACCAATTTCCAGAATCACCTACGAAAATCATACAACGCAACCAATCAGAACGAAACACGCAACAGAAACTCATTAAAATAATCTTTCTAGAAAAACTACAACAGGCTACACAAATTTGGCTGCTCACTTCAGCTCCAAATCCATGTAAAATGACATCTCATAAAAGTATGGAAGACAGTTCACAAACTAGTCGAAAAACTCAAGAACATTCACGATCCTTCATAACACACACACACACACACACACACACACACACACACACACACACACACACACACACACACACACACACACACACACACACACACACACACACACAAACGGCTGACGGCTTCACGCGCACAGTAAACAACTTTTTGCGAAGTGTCGCTAATTTACCGACGTCACACATACGAGGTCACTAGACAGTGCGACCTTTCTAGAACGTTCTGGACTAAACTTAGCGTATCCTAACGAAGTGAATTCCGCTCTGCGCGACCGAAAGAAAATGTTACTTAAAAAGATACGTGAATCATAACCATGATAGCTCAAATAAATATCGGATCGTTTCCTACGATTAACACATGTATGCTCTCACAGGACAACACAAACACAAGCGTAACATTACCCCCCTCCTTTAGAATGAAATTTCACAAAAATGTCTTCTCAAACCTCAAAAATACGCAATCCAGACAAAAAAGGTGACTGCCAAGCGTGTAAAATGCAAAGAAGTACCCAACGGAGAAAGAAACACGCTTAGAAAAGACGGGTACAACACAATTTATTAATATTTCGTGTAAATACCCTTTGTCAAAATAGACAAACAAACAAACAGAGAGATTAACCGCTACTTATCTTCATTTGCAGAAAGATTGTGGAAACTCCACATCTCTCTGTGGCAATCTCTCTGTTTGTTTGTTTGTCTATTTTGACAAAGGGTATTTACCCGAAATATTAATAAATTGTGTTGTATCCGTCTTTTCTAAGCGTGTTTCTTTCTCCGTTGGGTACTTCTTTTCTTCGCAAAAATACGGTTGTGTTTATATTAACCTACACAAAACCACAAATTAATAATAATAATTTCACATCAAAATGAAATCAAAATAATCGTCTCAAAGTCTTGTAAACCGTCCTGAGCATCAAAATGTTTCTTCAAATTGTTCTGGACACAGAAATGTTCATTCAAACTGCTCTGCTCAGATAATCTGCTCCAAAGTTCTGCGAACCCTTGATAGACTGTAGTTTAATGTCAAAATTCTGCAAGAACATCGCCCATCTCATAATACGAGAATTTGTAAACTTTGCAGAGTTTAAATAGTTCAAGGGCTGATGGTCTGTTTGGAGAACAAATGGGACTCCCAGAAGGTACAGCGGTTCGAATCGCCTTACTCCCCAGATGATGGCTAGGCACTCCTTCTCGATGGTCGAGTAGTTTCTCTCAGCTCTGGTCAACTTTTTGCTGGCGTAGCTTACTGGGTGGATTTTTCCATTATCTTCTTGCATCAAGACTGCACCTACTCCTTCGTTGGAGGCGTCTGTTCTCAGGAAGAACGTTTTCAACGGGTCAGGGAGATGTAGAACAGGCATCTCGGTTAGGATGTCTCGAACTGCCTGGAATGCTCGCTCTTGGGCCTCCTCCCACTTCACTACGTTAGGTTGTCCTTTCCTCAGCAAATCAGTCAGGGGTGCTGTGACTGCCGCAAAGTTTGGTATGAACTCCCGGTAGTAGTTCGCCAAGCCCATAAATGATCGAACTTGCGTCTTGGTCGTAGGTCGCGGGGCATCCCTGATCTTCTGCACGTTGTCGTCGTGTAGCCCCTTTAAACCTTCGCTCAATTTATGTCCAATGAAGTCTATGTTGTCGGCCCCAAGAATACACTTGCTTGGACGGATGATGAAATTTGCATCTGACAGTCTTTGGAGCAGTTCTCGGAGGGTTTTGAGGTGATCCCCCCCCCCCCCCAAGTTTTGGTATGGATCAAGATGTCATACCAATAAAAGACCACATTCTGCATGTCTTCAAGAATCTTTTTCAGTCCTCTCTTCAGTGTGGCCCCACTGTTCACCATACCAAAAGGCATCTTCAGGAACTCCCAATGACCGTCGGGTGTGACGAACGCCGTCTTGGGGATATCTTTTTCTGCAACCTTGATTTGCCAATACCCTTTGCTTAGGTCAATTTTGGAGAAAAATCGGTCTCCACTGACCTTCTGGAACAGTTCTTCCGCTGTGGGCATAAGCTCTGGATCAAAGATTGTTAGTTTATTGAGTCTGTGATAGTCCACACACACCCGGTTGGATCCATCTGGTTTCTTCACGATGACAACTGGGGACGCATATGGTGACTTGGACTCTCTGATGACTTCCAGACTCAGCATTTCCTTGATATCCTTTTTCAATTCTTCCCTCGTGTTATAAGGAAGACGATAAGGTTTGCTACGAACTGGCTCGTTTGACGTCAAGTTAACCTCGTGCTGGATGGTGTCTGTTGTCCCTGGGTCAGGTGTAAACCGATGCTTGAATTCTTGAGTCAGGACGCGCAATTCTTTTCGTTGAGTCTGGGTCAGATTCTGACCGAACTGGATGTCTTCTACATCCTCCTTTTGGCAAAGTTCATTAAGGTCAAACAGGTTTTCGTCGTCTAGTCTTTCGTCATCAGCAAGACGCAGCGATGCGGCTAGTTGTGTTTTGTGTTGACGACCTCTCTCAATATACTTCTTCAGCAAATTAGCATGGTAAGTTTTCACCTTGTTGCTGACATTGACTCTGTAGTCGTTGATGCCAACCACCGTGTCGACAACGTAGGGTCCCTTCCAGTGCATCAGGAGTTTGTTGTTGTCGGTGGGAAGAAGAACCAATACTTGGTCACCTGGCTGGAATCGTCGAGGTTTCGCCTTACGATCATAGTAATGCTTCCCTTTGTTCTGCGCTTTCCCCAGTTCTTCTCGAGCCATCCTGAGGGTATCTTCCAGCTTCTCTCTCAGGTCAAAGACGTACTGGCAGCTGATTTTTACCTCAGGCGCATCGATATCCTTGGTCCACAGCTCCTTCAGGATGTGCATGGGCCCCCTTACAGTCCTGCCGTACAGTAATTCAAAAGGGGAAAACCCTGTGGAAGCCTGATGAACTTCACGGTATGCGAAGAGCAAGGCATTGATATATATCTATGCCACAACCTTGGCTGCTCAGCACAATGTTCCGTTAAACTTTTCAACCAGCCCATTACACATGGGGTGATAAGGGGTGGTAGTAAGGTGTCGGATGCTCAATAGCCGGTTGACTTCCTCCATGCAGTCGGAGACGAACTGAGTTCATAGGTCACTCAGGATCTCCTCAGGAATCCTTAAACAGCTGAACATGTCGACGAGCGCCTCTGCCACTGTTGGAGTGTCGATCTTCTTCAATGGTATGGCTTCAGGATAACGTGTAGCGTAGTCCACCAGGGTCAAAATGTAGCGATGACCATCTTCACTTGAAGGGGATATTGGCCCCACCAGGTCCACAGCTACGCGTTTGAAAGACATATCGATCAGTGGCATTTTCTCTAGAGGAACCTTGGGCACCTTTTCCTTGGAGATTGTCTTCTGGTATATGTCGCACGACCTGCAGAATCGGGTGACGTCACCTCCCATATCAGGCCAGTAGAATACGGCTCGGATTCTATCGAGGGTCTCGTTGATTCCCAAATGTCCTCCCAATATGGAATCATGTGCCAATTTCATCAC
Organism: Semisulcospira habei; assembly: GCA_036245525.1. Taxonomy (NCBI): domain Eukaryota; kingdom Metazoa; phylum Mollusca; class Gastropoda; family Semisulcospiridae; genus Semisulcospira; species Semisulcospira habei. Next base: position 68,384,738 of record BTPG01000006.1, read on the forward strand.
CTGCATTCTTAAAGGTTCAGGAACTACTACTTGACGCACAGGTTTATCTCCATTGCTGTCGAATATCCGGTACAGGATATCTTTTCTGGTCTCGAAGGTTATCTCTTTTCCCTTTCGCGTCACAGGCTCGGTTTGACCTCGGAACTTGTCAAGCGTGGGGTCGGCTCTCTGTAGCTCCACCAGCCTTTCCTTATTCACCACGGCTGCTTCCGTGTTGTCCGCCACTTTTAGAGGGATGGTCTGATGACTCTTCTTTGCTTGACTTCTTGTGGTAACAGCACATGTTTCTGGTCTCCACTCTGGATCTGGATCGTCTGCATTTCTGGCACCATCAATGTTTCCGATGATAAGATCGTAGACAGGGGTTTTCACGCACAGCGCCTTCACCTATCCTTTTAGGTACGGAGTGTCGACACTGACATTGGCAAGGGGGATAATCCTTAACGTACCGTCGGCCAAAATGAGGGTGGTTCACTCCTGTAGCTTCTGGTCTTCAGTTACTAGGTCCTCTCTCACGATGACGCAACTACAACCAGTGTCTCTCAACACTCTCACTGATGCTTTGCCGACGAATCCTGACACCACCGGCATGTTTGGCACTTCATTCTCAGGCAATGCGATGTTTGAGACTGGTAAGAATGTAGCCCCATCTCCTACTGGGATGCGTCCATTCTTTCTGAAAGATTCAATCAGCTCCGGTGTCGCCTGCCTTTGTCTATACTCAAAGTCACTGAATGACGTCACATCATTGGCTAATACAGCGGCGGCTCTGTGTTGAGACGTGGTACTGCTTCTGCCTGCTATCCCACGATCTTGGTTGGGTCTTCTGATGTTGTCGCCTCGGGGAACATCTTTAGAAGGATACCGTATCGCCTTGTGACCTTTCTTCCCACAGAGAAAACATGTCAGGTTCTCCACCGGCTTGTATTTCGGGGTGTCTCTGACATTGTGGATTTCCTCTGCTGGTGCAGACACATGCTGCGGCTTACTGGACTCGAACTTCATGTTGTGGGCGTCAAGGTATCTTTGAGCGTAGTCGGCCAGGGCCTTTAGTGACTGGTCTTTTTGCTCTCTGAGGTGGGTGGCCAGGTCCTTAGAGCATGCGTTGAAGACTTGTTCTTTGATGATGAGGTCACACAGGTCCTGGTACCCTTTATTTAAGCCAGCCAGCTCTATCCATTTCTCCAGGTAGCTTCTGATTCTCTCAATGAATAGGCCGGGTGTTTCTCCTTCTTCAGGCTTGCAGTTTCGAAATCGTCGCCTGTAACCTTCTTCAGTGAAGTCGTACTGTCTCAACAGGGCGGCTTTCAACTGCGTATAATCTTCGGCTTCTTCTCTTGGCAAGCGGGTATAAAATTCAAGCGCTTTGCCAGTTAGAAGTGCACTCAGTTTGCCGATAGCCCAAGTTTCTTGTTTCCAGTTATTACTGCTTGCGAAGCGCTCGAAACGCTCTAGGTAAGCGTCCATCTTATCTGAATTTTCTGTGAAAGGTGGTAGCTTTGGCGCACGGGCTGTTTGCTCTCTGCTGGCTAATGCTGTTGCTTCAGAAGCTCTCTGGCTCTGTGCCTCTATCTCCATCTGCTTTAAATGAATTTCGTGTTGTCGCTGCCTCTCCGCCTCTTGTCGCTGTTTCTCTGCTTATTCTCGCTGTTTCTCTGCTTCTTCTCGCTGTTTCTCTGCTTCTTCTCGCTGTTTCTCTGCTTCTTCTCGCTGTTTCTCTGCTTCTTCTGCTTGGATTTCGAGTTTCCTAATTTCACGCGCTTTCGCTCTTTCTTCTCTATCAAATCTCTCCTTTTCTTCTTTCGCTCGTCTCTTCTCTTCTCTCTCCTCTTTCTCCAGTCTCTCCTTTTCTTCTCTCTCTCGTCTCTTTTCTTCTTTCTCCTCTCTCTCCAGTTTCTCCTTTTCTTCTCTCTCTAGTCTCTCCTTCTCTCCCTCTTTTACAAACTCGAGGAGTTGAGCTTCTTCGAGTCCACATTCCTTTCCAATTTTCAGGAATGTCTCCATCTCCGATGTCGCCATCTCTGCGTTTCACTGTTGGCTGTTTTCTCCTGCTACCCCGCTTTCCACTGAACCCAACTGAAGAAGTCCCGTCGGAGGTGCCAAAATGTTGGCTGTTTTCTCCTGCTACCCTTTCCACTGAACCAACTGAAGAAGTCCCGTCGGAGGTGCCAAAATGTTACGTGGTAGAATCGTAGTCGTAGTATGATAAACACACCAGACGCACGCACGTAAGGTTCTTTTAAATAAACTTCATTCAGCTGCAATCCGTCACACGTGGCTTAAGGATGTAGACCGATACTGGAGTAACATTTCCCAAAATATTTTAATTCAGCGATGCGATCTCCACACAATGCACTTCCAAATGCATCAACGTTTTGTTCTTAGCGTTATCCTGAAATACATCTTGTTCAAAAGTTAATTCAGTTGGAAAAAAACACGAGGCAAGTTTTGCTCAAACCCGGCACGGCGAGTCCGCATGCCGAGCTCCGCGCCAACATTCCCGATGCAGTCTACGTCATTGCTAGCGGCGCCGTGCGCACGACGAGGCAGAAAGAGTACCTTGCGGTACCTGTGAACCATCGAGGATCCACACAGCTAAGCCCTCTGCATGCCAGTGTTCAACCTCTCAGGGTCTGGCCGGCAGTGCGTTCAACTCAGTCAGTCGTAATTTTGAGGAGTTCCTTTCTTTCAAGTCAAGTTATAACTGTCGCGATCTTTGTTTTGGTGAACGCAACCCCATCCCTGCCACAGTGCGTACACTGTACGTACATATTTTATTCTTTACTCAGTCCGTCCTGGTTCATTCAACGACCAAGAAGCCAACAGCGTTCAAGCGGTGGATACCGGCCGTGAACCGTCAGTTTGGTGCCAGCAAGAGGCATAGATTCTCATGAGCCCCCGCAGTCGCGGGGGCTCTTTTATGATCTATGTCTCTGGCAAATGAGTCGTTTTCATTTTTTTCTCGCCAGTGAAGGAGTTAAAATAAGAAGTCTTGACGTCAAGAAGCGGTCACGACTGAGGTCGTTCGCAGTGCTGGCCTTAGACATAATTAATATTTTATTTACTGACGGGCCGCGCACGGCAAAACGCTGTTTCCGCAGTTGATAGGCGTACATGTGCAGTCGAGGTCACCGTCGTCCGCGACTGACCGGCCGGCGGCTAATGGCGACTGATGTCCAGCCGATTCGGCAACATGATTTCTCTCGGTGCAGCCGAACACCAGAATGTGTTAGCAGGGCTATTTAGAGTTTAGGTAAAGGCTTGAGGGACCTTTTAGTAAGCTGACTTGGTTCCGGCACTGCATGGACAGGTGTCATTGTGGTGTCTTCAGTTACTATCTAACGCCGACCGTTGAGGAAGGTTGATATGAAACACATGCCCCAGAGTAGAAGGGAAACCCACCCTGTGGGGCTGACCAGGGTGACCCTGGGAACTAAAAAGTAGTTAACTCCACCCAAGTCCCCCAGGGCAGACCCGGTTGGGGGCCCTTTCAATTCCGTTCAGTGATATTTCGGTACGGTGAGAGTAGTCCTGACACACGTCACCTC
>BTPG01000006.1:68393285-68430785 GCA_036245525.1 Semisulcospira habei
TGGTCACCAATCTTGTTCCTAACTTATTTTAAAATTCATTTTGTCATGAGAACAATCGTTTAGCCGCTGCCCTCGAGAAATATTGAACGTGGCCTTTTTAGACTTCTTAAAATATGCCATGATCGAACCCCACTCCGAAATACTGACACACATTTGTTCCTGCCAAGTTCATGCTCTCCATGATGAGTGCTCAATATTTTGGTCTTTCAATGCGTCTGATCCGTGCTAGCTTGTCATAGTTTCAGCATTAGCGATGCAGGTCAGTAGTCACTGAGAATCTAACTACGGTATGTACTTCCACGTTTAAGTAGGTTATCTCTATGCTCTCCCGAGGGTAGTTGCTAAACCGTTGGGTCTGAAACCATCTAACTTTTAAGAAATATTAGGACCAAGTATGGTGATCACTTTTTGTTTTTAGTGTTGTCCTGAAATATGTCTTATTCAAAAGTTAATTCGAAAAAACTTATCCGAAGTCACTTCGCATTCGTTCGTCGTTGAGTTCAGGAGCTGGGTGGCTCGGTGGTAGAGCGTTCGACTCTCGTCCGAAAGGTGGCAGGTTCCAATCCAGCTGGGGTAAAAAATTGTTCAGACCCTATTCGGTGCCCCGTCTTTGAAATCACCTTCGTGGTGGACAAAAGACGTTAAGCCCTAAACGTTTATCGATTATCGTTTTCGCCCGTCTTTGATAGTATTTCGGCGTAGACGTAACTTCATTGTTATCAGTCGTCAAATCAAGAACACCGCACACCGGAATGACTCGATGGCGCAGATAATTTCTGCGGTGTAGAATGTGCAGCCTTGTTTACAAAACATGTTTGCACAGACGATGTTTCTTTAGGAAGCTGTTTACGTCTATCGGCTGTTCGCATAATTCAAAGATCTTGCTTAAAGCGATCTGCTCCGTGGCAGACTTTGGTGGCTTAGATTCACCGATACAGCGGGTTATCCCAGTAATGTATTTCCTAAACTAAGACTTTTCTATGTGAAAAAAGTGTCTTACTGACATTATTTTTTTGAACGTGTTTTTTTCTGTAAGATTTTTCTATCCTTTTCAGTTTCTCATAATCAGTCCGGGCAAGCAAAGGTCTTCGGACCGACGTCGGCCGCAGTGGACCCGCGCTCGAATGTGCGAGGGCCCACTGTAGTAGACGTCGGTCCGAGGGTCGTTTGCTTACAGAAAAACAAGATAGACGAGGCTAGCACTGGTAGAACAGTACACATACCAAGGGGAATTACTCAGCGCTGGACATACAAAGAGTTAGATCCCCTGCCCCCTCTTATCAGGCACCCAATTGCCAGCCCACAGAAAAATACGCAGGTATAGAACAAGACTATCATATACATCCCCGAAAAAGGATGCATCCTATCTGTTTTGTGGGTATTCTATAACTCGAGGCAAAATTTGTATCGTGACATTGTTGTGTGTTGTCTTGTGCATCTGCTGTGGCATTTCAGGGTATTTACCCGACCACATTTAGTAGTGCACCTTCTTGTTTGTGTATGTGTGTTTTTCCTGCCTACTTAAGTTCCAGAGAAAGACATGGGTTATAGGCTTGATCTGATGCATCCGTGTTAGGGATATATAATATGATAGTCTTGTTCTTTAGTTGACCTGCGTATTTTTCTGTGGGCTGGCGATTGGGTGCCTGCGGGTTGGAGGGGGCAGGAGATAGTTAGCTTTGCATGTGCAGTGCTGAGTCCCTGGTATGTGTACTTAACTTTGCTTACTAGGACTGATGCGAGTAGCCACCCCTGACGCGACAGAAGTTTAGTTTCTACTGCTTCTTGTGCACAAAGGTGGTAGGAACCCTACGTACTTAAGGGAGAGGAACAGCAGATTGGAAAGTCTGTCATTTCACGACCGTGACATTCAAACTTCATAAATTAAGGGAACAGGTCAGTTCAAGCAAGAAAGGGTTACAACTTCGCGACGATACAGTCTCATTTATAAATGTTCTTAGTATGTTTTACAACAATTCCGCACTGAAGTTTGAATGTCAGTCATGAAATGAAAGACTTTTGTGCTCTTTTTCTCTTTGTACGCAGGAGAGTTCGGCCAGCTAAACTAAACGGCCTTTGCCGTTACGCGCATCCGGCTGCTTACTAACACAGTGGACTCTGAAAAGAAGACTTGAAGTAGAAAGTTTCAGTTAACACTTTTAATCCTGATATACTAAAGCTTAAAAATAATTTGACTATGATAGTTTAAAGGTGGTTCCAAAATAGTTTGGAGCCTTGAACTAAAATGGTTGATCTATCTCCTAAGCTGTAATGCAGTTTTCAGTTATAGGACAATAAGAAAATTGTAAAAATCAGCCTCAGGATGTAAAGGGTTAAGACTAGACAACATTGATAACCCTCTGTATTTGACACTTTCTCTGAGCAATCACCAGACATGAAGCAGATCGCTGTGAAAAATAGTGTTACTCTCAAAAATATACTTTAGCGTAGGTCAGTGCTGAGAGTACGGATGTACCGGTGACGCAAGCAATGGCGTCATAGCCGGGTATCTGTAAACTGCAATGCGGATGAATTTCCAATAACGCCGCGTGCCTGTTGTTGATTTCCCCCCCAGATCTGTCGAATAAAAAAACGGCCAGAAAATGTGTGTGTGTGTGTGCTGGTCACAGACCACTGCACACATTCCCCACACGCGTCAGGCAGATCGTGTGAATAACTGTTTGGAAAGCCGGCACTCCCTGGCTGACATGAACAGTGTTTTGTTGGAAGCATCGGCGGGTGTGTTTTAGTTCATCTCGGCAGCCATGCCGAAGTGATCGGCCTATTAGGTAACATTTGACTCACTTTAACCCTTTGGATACCTGTCGGTAGCGGTTTTGCTGTCGCGATGACTCAGATTTTTGCAGCGGGAATCACCGCGACAAAACTATATTTTAAAACTAAAGAAAAGAAAAAAAAAGTTAAACGTTTAGGGCTTCAGTAACGTCTTTTGTCCACTATGAAGGCGATTTCAAAGACGGGGCACCGAAATAGGGGCTGAACAAATTTTGACCCCAGCTGGATTCGAACCCGGGACCTTTCGGAGAGTCGAACACAATCAACCATCGAGCCACCCAGCTCCCTTTAAAAAAAAACAAAAAAAAAAACAACCGCTACTGACAGTCAAAGGGTTAACAGCATGGGCAAAATGCAGGTCAGTCTGTACTCAGTGCTCGACTGCTCCGCCAATTAAGCTAACTCTGCGCCAAGTGCATCACACTAGGATTATTATGACCTGTGGAGGGAAGTTTCAGCGTGCAAGGATTTGGAGTGAACATTGCACCTAAAAACAAGGTGGGGTGGAGTGGTTGAGGTATCTGTTAAATCCATTTCCCGCCCCACCCACGCCCTCCCTTCCCAAGAGGCAGCCCCCACCCTCCCTCCATCTTTCGCGCCCTGTGGTGTCAGTATTTCTTATCATTTTACAGACACGGTATCTCTTTCTACGCGGTACGACGCTTTTGGTTGCTGTATAAAGATAAAAACAAAGCAAAACAATTAAGCTGAAATAATATCTATGTTTATTACGATGTAAAAAAACCCAAACCAACCAATCAACCAACCAACCAACTAACCAACCAGCCAAACAACAAACACCTGTAGTTGAATGAAACACGATATATATGCTTTCAGCCATATTAATCCCTTCACTGCCGAGAAAAACATGAACACCTCACTACTCCAAGAGGTGTAGATCCCCATGAGCCCCCGCAATTGCGGGGGCTCATGAAGATCTATGCCTCTTACTGAAACCACTTTGTATCCATTGTTTCATGGGACGGCTGCAGCTCTTTCGCCTTGACTTAATTTACACGGATTTCAGACGTACGATGTCCGATCAGAGGCAGTGAATGGGTTAAATATCGTAGTCACCTTTAAAAAAATGAACATATCAGTCACTTGGGAAGGCGCCAAGCTGATGTGGCACTACCTTTGAACTCTCACGGTCGATCCATCTCCGATTGTGACGAATCTGTTAAACAACTTAAATGACACTGAAATCGGTGCCAATCAATTAACCACGATATAAAAACGACAGAGAGGTCTTGTAGCCCCATCACTGTTGAGAGAACAAATTAAGGATGACACCACCCAACTCCAAGAGACATAGGTCCTCATGAGCCCCAGCAGCTCAGTGCTGAAAGAGACATAAACCCTCATGCCGGAGCCCCCGCGCTGGTGACGAAGGGGCTCATAAGGATTTGTCTCTTGCTGAAACCGCTTTGCATTCAAGTTCCTTCGACGGCCGGGGATCTTTGGCGGTGAAATCACAAGACACCAGAAAACACTGAAAAATATTTTGCGACCAGTGGCAGGCTTAAAAACCGGTTAACCCCGTACTCATGGCCAGTGATCAATTTCGCGTCTGAAACCATTGCACGCTGACCGACATTTGCGTGAAGAAACAGCGGGTGTAAATAGGACATACCATGGGCATAAACAACATAGAACTAATAAGAGACATAGATCCTCATGAGCCCCCGCGCCACCAGCGCGGGGGCTCATGAGGATTTATGTCTCTTTCAGCTGTGTAGCGTTTGCCTTACCCCGGCGGCGCTAAAGGGATCTTAAATAATTAAATAACACTGAAATCGGAGCTAAGCGACCAACCGCAATCTACAGTTGGCAGGTAGGCGTTTTAACTCATTCTACCCCAGACACACCACAAGACGATAAGGATCGACCATAATAGTTCAAGGGTGATGCCAGAATAGCTTGGCGCCTATGGGCGCCAAGCTATTCTGGCATCACCCTTGAACTATCATGGTCGATCTGTGTCCTGCACTGCAATACAATCTTCAGAGGACAACGGCAAAATTTGGGGATTTCGGTGTTGGGGTAGAATGAGTTAAAGTAACCCCTTCAATGCCGAGAAAAAGTGAACACGATCCAACCGCAAGAGCCATAGATCCGCATGAGCCACCACCGATTGCTGGGGCTCACGAGGATCTATATATGTCTCTTGATGAGGCGAGACCAATTTGTATTCATGTTTGGCTTCTGGTCGTTGAATGAACAAAGATCTCAGAAACACAAATGTAGGTACAGTGGCAGGGAAGGGGTTACGTGCCCCCAGTGGGTTCGTCTGACCGTTCACAGTGCATCTGCACCCTATCAGTTCAGTCCGTCATCAGTGCAAGCCAGAGAAACAGGAAAACACACAATTTTCGGAAGGTACTTATCAGCTCGAAGTGCATAACCGTATTTGCAGCCGGGTCCCGCTAGACGACTAGCATTAAAGGCCCCCTACCGCCGTAACTGTTCCAAGATTCACTCAGTCCTGTCACAATGGTTACGAAACGCTACACGCAGGTATAGCTATGGTTCATTTAGACACAGGACAATCCAGTTGAGCACACGTGGTCTTTATAATCATGCAGCTTGACAAGAACTCCACTCCGTTCTCGAAACACACCGTTTTCAGTGACGGGAAAAAGCAAAAAAATAGATTGACACTCACGTGTGCTTTTACTGCGTGTCTAAACTGCTGCTAAAGTTTATTAGGTGTGTCGACAAAGCATAACAAACACAAATTGTGCTGAAATGTCTTCATATTTATGCGTAATGGTACTTTAACAACACGTAGCTAATAACTGTCTAGGCGAAGTGTAAACTAAGAGAAGCAATAAAACGGAAATAACATACATGTAAAGCAAGCAAGCAAACCAAACAAAAACAGCAGCAGAAAAACAGCAACACAAACAACAAGAGCAGCAGAGGCAGCAATAAGAACAACACCACAGCAGCAGCAACAAGAACAACACAACAATAGCAACAACACAACAGCAACAAGAACAACGTAAAAACAACGCAGCATCAACACAACAGCAACAACTACACAATAACACAACAATGACAAAACAACGTCAATAAAACAACAACAATAACACACCGACACAACAATGCAAAAACACAACAACAACGACAACGGCAATGACAACAACAATACAAGAAGGAAATGAGACAGGATAGTTAGAAGATAGATCAAGCATTAAAACTAAAATGTTTGATCTATCTCCTAATCTGTAATGCAGCCTGAGTCATAAGACAGTCAGCAAATAATAATAATAATAATAATAAATCAACCTTAGGATGTAATTGGTTAATCTCTCTTTTATATATTTTAACATTGATACTGTTGTGGCTCGGCAACATGTACAGCGGTTGTGCAGGAGGTCTGTCCAACCACACCACTGGGGAAACGTTTCGGATGTTTCCGCTCACAATGACCGATACTGCACACCCGTCGCAAAACAGTAAAATGCCGATCTAGAACTCTCTCGTCATAAAGCATCGCTCCCTAACCTCTGCATGAACTTCTGGCACACACAATGCACTGTCACTGATAAACAGGCTAAATACTGATTTCCAGTTAATTCTAGAGCTCTAACGTTCAGCACTGAAACGGGATCATTACATGGAAGATTGAAGTTTCACTCCATAAAGCCGGAGTGCATACCATTTCTGGAGACTTACACTGACATCGACCCTGATAGTTCATGGCTAGTACGACCAGTATAGTTCATGGGTGGCGATGACAGTTCAACTGAGGGTTGTGCCAGAATAACTTGGCGCCAATAGGCGCCATGCTATTCTGGCACCACCCTTGAAATAATTATCATGATCGATATTCCGTTGTAGCGTGTCAGAGCTGGTTGGGCTAAACAATGAATTATTCGTTGAGTACAAGTGAGACCATGTAAATGGATCAATTAACTGCTAACGAGAGGCACAGATGTGCACGAGTCACTGCCGATTCCGGGAGCTCATAAGAATCTATGCCTCTTACAGATGGAAGTTGGGTGTTGGCCGAGGGGGAAAATTGGACACACGCCCACACGCATGAAAACCCAGTACTTTGTTTACGTGATTATATAGCCATAAAAACAAGTTTGAATGTCTATCCAGTTTCAATGCGCATTGATAAAACGGTAAGAATGAAAAACGGTAAGCACAAAATAAACCACACACACACACACACACACACACACACACACACACACACACACACACACACACACACACACACACACACACGCGCGCGCGCGCGCGCACGCACGCACGCACGCACGCACGCACGGCGCGCGCACGCACGCACGCACACACACACAAATACGTACGCACGCCCGAGCTCGCACGCTTGCGCGCTGTTAAAATGCTTATCTTGCATTTCAAGAATCGGGCTTCTTAATTTTCACATTCCATCCTGTGGAACAAAATTATTTAGTATAGAAAAATCCGACACGAAACAAAACTGGAAGCCAGATGCACACTGCATAAACCAAGGGAAACCATTCATGGCAGAGCAAACAGGCAAAACTAATGATTAAATCCCTTTGCGCAACCTCACCGCTGACGTTGACACAGCCGGTACTACTCTCAAGCCAGGCTGATATGCAGGAGACAGACTGGGCATAATAGGCCCAAGACTTAACCCCTTCCCTGCCACTGCATGTACACAGAACATTTTTTGTTTCTAAACTCTTTCAACGACCAAAAAGCCAACACCGTCCAACACCGTTCAACTGAAGAAACAAATTGGTCTAACTGAGCAAGATGCATAGATCCTCATGAGCCCCCGGAGTCGCGGGGGCGCATGAGGATCTATGTTTCTTGCAGCTGGATCGTGTGCACTTTGTTCTCGGCAGTGAAGGGGTTGACCAGATTAGCTTGAGTTATCTAGTTCAAGTTTTGCTCTCAAACAGGGCCAGGGCATGTCTGAGAAAACAATATGGACTAGACAATCCGGTTCTGTGCAGTTAAAAAAAAAACCCAAACAAACCACCACCACCAGCAACAACAACAACAACAACAACAACAACACTTAACATTGGTTATTCGAAAGCTCATGGATATTACAAATTATAAAAGCGGAAGCCAAACGACATGTTGTGATCACGCAATACTGCCCCAGAGCCATCATGCTCGATCAGCTTCCGATGTGACGTAAAGAATGCCCCTTACGCCTGATCGCCTATACCTTTTGTAGTGGTGTGGTGTCCATTTATTGAAGGGGTTAAACACGAGAGGCGTAAGAGTCCGAAATAGCTCAGGCGGTTAAACGTCGGAGCAGGAGAGCGAAGGAATCGCCGGGTCGTGGGTTCGAATCCCGTCCCGGCCCCGGTAGCTGGACTCACAATCCAGGGGGGGAAAAACGGATTTGTTCAATAGCATGTCCGTTGAAAGGTCCTGGTAAATCAAAGTGGCACAGTTGGAGTGCGCCTGAGTTGATCAGTGTTCAGGTCGTTCTCCATAGGCAATAGATAACCGGCCCGTCAGGGCCGTCCATGATCACCTCGGTGCTGTGGACGTTAAACCCGAATTAACCAACCAACGAGAGGCGTACATTTTTTCCCCCATATAGCGGCACGACAGCGGTGGCGACAGCTAGCGACAAGAATCGAGAACATATTATATAATAGAAATTAAGAATGAGTGTTGCTACGCGACAGCGGCGCTATTGCGATGCGACAGGCGACAACATTCGCGACAAAACTGTATCACCACATGGAGCGATTCAACCGGCGATTCCGCCGCGATTCTGCAGTGAAGGAAGCGTGATTTTCATTATGCAACAACAGATCGCAATAATTATAAACGACTTAAATAGGAGGGTGACGTCGCTTGCCGCACCGCTAGATGGAAACACTTCCGCCTGCTCTTCAGTATTGCCGTGTCGCTTACCGCTATAATATATGGAAACACGCCTTAGCTCGCTAAAATGTCCGTGTCTCTCAAGCCATAGTGACTCCGAGTCGACTTGGCAGAAGGGTTAGTGTAAACTTTTACGCTGGCAGTAGGTGCTAGCAAAATAACTGGAATATTTTCCCCCTGCGAATGCAAGAAACGCAACGTTTTCTTTTGTGAAAAGCAAGATTTTCATTGTATTACAGTGAGAATCTCGCTTTTTCACAAAAAACGGACTTACGGCTGTAATGCTGGTACGGCAGAAAATAACCTGGAAGCAAGGACACTTCGTCAGGCTCAGTAATCTATGGCGCGATCCTCCACATCAACAGGGTTCGATCGCCGGCTATCTCAGTAGACTTTGACCCGTTCTGCCGGTCTTAGTGCAAGGCAAATAACCATTGTTCAAAATTGTCTTCAGCACACCGCAATCTCATTTTCCTGCGCCAGCCACTAAGCAAGGTGCTCCGCTGTCGCGGATCACCTTGCTTAGTGGCTGGCGCAGGACGCAAAAAATAACACTTGTGTCTAAATCAGTTGTCTTCAGCACACCGCATTTGTATTTGCAGAAGACGATCCAACGGGCTGTTCAATAAGAAATATTATCGTGGTAGTGATGAGTATGCTCCCGCTGCTGCTGCTGCTGATTTAAATCGTCAATAGGCTGTATAAACCCACTTGGCAAAGGTCCTCGGGCCGACGACGGCCGCAGTTGACCCGCGCACAGCTTAAGACAAATTCGATTCAATCCTGGGCCTGATGACTAATTCCAACCAATCAGCCATGCCGTCTCGGGCGAAATCATCCAATGAATGAACGTATTTTCCACCATTCACCATGCATCAGGTCACGTGGGAGAAGTCCTGCCATCTGCTTGGTTGGAATTAGTGTGATAGTTATTTATTCCCAGGATGAAGTCGAAATTGTCCTAGAATAAATTGTTTAGTCCTAGTATTAAATATTATGTCCTGAGACAAATTAATCTAGGAACATCCTAGGACAAAATATTGTAATGCTAGGACAAAATTAGTGCATTTCCTACTGTATGTACAGCCTTTGTCTAGTATTATTGCTTACAGTGATGATACACAGCTCAGTAAGTCAGGCAGTGTGAGTCAGGTCAACGAGATCATCCAGAGCGTGTCACATTGCATTTTTGATGTGAGGTTTGTGGATGTCTGAAAGCAAGCTTAAACTGAACGATGAAAAAACGGAAGCCATGTTCGTTGCATCACCCAGAATGTCTTCCTCTACCGCTTTGCCTCAGCATGTCATGATTGCGAACACCACCATCGCTTCTCTCAGTCAGTGAAGAACTTGCGTGTTGCAATTGAGCATGACTTGTCCAAGGACAAAAACGTGATCAACATTTGCAGGGAAGTTTATTTGGAGATGCGTCGTATAAACTCCATTAGACAGTTCCTTACCTCCGAGGCTACAAAAACTCTGGTTTGTGCATTTGTTCTGTCCCGCATTGAGTATGCCAAATCACTCTTATCTGGATGCCCACAGTATCTATTTGATTGGCTCCAGAGAGTTCAAAATTCAGCCGCACATCTGGTCATGAAAGCAAAAAAGTCAGATCATGTCTCCCCCATCCTGCACGCTCTCGACACCAGTCAATGAGAGTAAAATACAAAGGTTTTGTTCTTTTGTTATGTTTCCTTGTCTGGCACTGGACCCTCTTACCTCTCAGAGCTCCTTCACAATTATATATTCCTTCCAGGCAGTTGCGCAGTTCTTCTGACAATAAAATGCTTCGGATTCCTAAAGTAAGGACTAAAGGATTTGGCCAGAGATCGTTTTCTTACCAGGGTCCATCAGTCTAGAATGATCTTTCTAAATCCTGGAGTCACAATGAGTCCAGTGCCAGTTTTAAACGCTGTCTGAAAGAGGCCTTTGCCCACCTTAGCTATCAGTGTTCATGAATTTAGTCATCTTCTGTTCTTCTGTGTAATTTGTACATGTGGCTCTGGTTTTGTCACTTTTTGTGTAATATTCTTCTTGTTCATATGCACGGCGCCTAGAGCATCTTATATAGGCGCCTAGAGCATCTTATATAGGCGCCTTATAAACCCGCATTATTATTATTATTATTATTATTATTATTATTATTATTATTATTATTATTATTATTATTATTATTATTATTATTATTATTATTATTAAAATGCATTCATTCATTGGACAGTTTCGCTCAAGGCATCATGGCTGATTGGTTGGATTAGTAAAGTGTCCTAGGATTAAATCAAATTTGTCCTAGTAGTAAATCGAATTTTCCAAGATTTAAATGAAATTTATCCTTGGATAAATTATTTAGTCATATCGTTAAATATTTTGTCCTAGGGTGAATTAATCAGGGTACGTCCTGCCATACGCCTTTGCCTCCCCCATCCTCCCCCCCCCCTCCTTTTCGACTGAGCCCACGTCGTTTTATTTTAACCCGTTCAATGCCAGCGGCCGCGTTTATGCAATCTTCGTTAATTCAAGACCAAAGAACTCTATATGTCCCAGGAGCATGGATTCAAAGTGGAGTCTGCAAGAGGCATAGATCCTCATGAGCCCTCACAAGGGGCTCATGAAGATCTATGCCTCTTGCAGTTGGGTGGTGTTCCAGTTTTCTCGGCACTGAACGGGTTAAAAGATGGTTTGCCATATCCCCCGGGAACATCTTTCTTCTACTCGATATGCCTGCTCTGAATTGCAAAATGCAGTCTGTCTAAGTTGGTGAAAAGCGAAATTCTCATTGCAAAACATGGGCAATCTCGCTTTTAACAAAATGGACAAACTGTTTTTTGCCAAACGAGGGTAGGTGTTCGGTGAAAGTACCCGGTTGGTAAATCGATAACTTCTTTTTATTTTGGCGACAGAACACCAGCTCAGCACCTGACGTAAGTAAACACATTAATGCACTGTCATTTACACTTCTACTGCGACTATTTGAAAATAGAGGTAAACATTGAATCGTTTCCTGTAAGGGAGTTAACACCTTGACCGTTTCGGCGAAAAAGAGCTATATCGCCAGTAGCGAAATCGGTATCAGTTGATCCAGTTGAACCCTTTTAGCCCAGACACTGCACCAAGCTATGAAAGAGATAGGAGTACGGTGGATAAGGCGCCAAGCTACTTTGGCACAACTGTCATGGTCAGTCTGTATCCTGAACTGTAATAGAAATTTAATTATATTTTAGAAGAGATACCACAAACATTTGGGAAATTGGACCTCAGCAATTAAATCTGAGGACACATTTCAGAACCATTTGTGTCTATTATGCCTTGTCGACACAGCTAATGAACTTTCGGCAGTTTGGACAGACAGCAAGCACACACGCGTAATCACACGTATTTATTCTGCTCAGCCGTTAGCTTGTCAATCTATTTGTAGCTGTTTCTCGTACTGATACCGTTGTATTTATAGAACGGAGTGGAGTCATTGTCAGGTTACTTAATAGTAAGACGACTTGCGCTGGTCTGGATTCTCCTGTGTTTAGGCACCATACCTCGACCTGTGTGTAGTGTTTAGTAGCCATCTGTTACAGAAGTTTATATCCGAACAGTTGCGGCGGTAGTGGGCCTTTAAACACCAGTATTTTCTGTCACTATTTTGGCCAAGTTCTCCGTCAACAGACTGCCATTAACGGACAACAGAGAAAGCCTCATTATCTGTGCGACGTGGATGTAGCCGTCACATCTGAGGCTATCTGTAGGAATCAAATGTAAACTCTCATGGGTAGTGCCTGATTAGCTTGGCGCCTCAAGCGCCAAGCTAATCTGGCTCTACCCATGAGATTCATCACACGCCAACCTAGCCAGGCACCACCCATGAGATTCATCACACGCCAACCTAATCAGGCTCTAGGCATTACTAATTCATCAGACGCCAACCTATTCAGGCACTATCCAAGAGAGTCTTCAGACGGCATCCCAATCAGGCACTATCTACGAGAATCATCGGTCACCAACCTAACCAGGCACTACCCACGTGATTCTTCAGACTACAACCTAATCAGGCATACTCCATGAGAACGTTCCAACGCCAAGCGAATCTGCCGATGAGAGGTTCATCAGACGCCAACCAAATTAGGCACTACCCAGGCGATACTTCAAACGGCGAGCTAATCAGGCTCTAGGCGTGAGATTTTATTTCTAGCTCTCGGTACTGATCGATCGAATTGTCTGCAGCGTTTGGCAAACGAGACAAACAGTTTGCAGTGTTTGCGAAATAGCAGTGCGATTTCGATTTTGACGCGCAACAGTTGAATACAGCAGGGCCTGTTTGGAGCGACCATATTTTTTTGGCAGGGGAAAAAAAGTGTCCTTGAAGAACAAGTCTTGAAGGGCAACAATGTCACCTGTCAGTGAGGGTAATCCTTTAGGTGGTGACAACCGAACTAAATGACGGTCGTCAAGGACAGGTGATCTCTCATCAGGGTGACCAGTCAAAACAGGTTACACCCGTCACTGCCGAGAAAAAGCAAACACGATAAAACTGCAAGAGACATAGATCCTCATGAGCCCCCGCGACTGCGGGGGCTCATGAGGATCTATGCCTCTTGCTGAGACCAGTTTGTGGCCAGGTTTCTTGGACGGTGTTGGCTTTTGGTCATTGATGAACAACAATTTTAGAAACAGAAAAAAGTACGCACAGTGGCAGGGGCGGGGTGGGGGGGGGGAGGGAGGGGGTGATGGGGGGGGGGGGTTACACCGTTCGCTGACAGTAATCACGGATTCCGCGTCTGAAACCACTGCACACTGATTGACATTCACGCGCGAAGAACGCAGATGAAATGGGAACATCATGGGCACAAGGAACACACGACTAACGAGAGACATAACTCGTCATGCGACTGCGGGAGCTCATGACGATTTATCTCTTGCAGGAGAGTAGACGTCGCCTTGCCCCGGCAGTAAAGGGTTAACTGCACCAGAATGTCCGTGTGAAATGTAAAAAAGTGAGAAAATCAATAGTAAGTTTCAGGATACCAGGACAATTTTATTTCGTGGCAAAATCAGCATGGGACATTTACACGCATGTAGGGTACAACATATATATTCTCCTCTGTAACCGGCACTCAGTTGCAGGAACGTTTCCAAGCCAGCTGCTGCCGACCAACTTCTCGCACTGCACTGCAGCGAGATTTTGCGTGGGGCAAACAAATAGCTCATAACAAAAGCCGCTAGGTGTATGACAGACATGTTCTGGCTATTAAGTTAACTACGTGCAGTACGGCTAAGTTTTCTTCCAAGAACGTTTTGAAGTTGCGCCGTGTTGCAGCGAGGTTGCTGTTAGTTTTTTTTTCAGTGTTTTGTGAAAGACTCTCTTGTCCAAGATCTGTTCAGCATATGATTACGACCATTTCCCCCGATGCTATCGACATGCCCGATAGAAAATTTGCCCGATCTTGCTCGTCATTCGAACAGCACATGGGCTAACTGATCCACGGCTATCTACTGACTGGTATTACTCAGCGCCGAATAATTCCCCTTGGTATGTGTACCGTGTTCTACCATACTCAGCGCTGAGTAGTTCCCCTTGGTATGTGTACTGTTTTACCAGCGCTAGCCTCACCTATCTGTCTTGTGAGTATCTACTGACTGGAACATGGTCACTTCGTATCTCCGACTGAAGGGACCCATAGAAGCTAGTCCTTTTTAATGCCGACAAAAAGCTTTATGTCCGGGTGACGCCAATTAATCTCATCGGTCGTGTGCAACCACATTTGTTTGATAGAGAGGCTCACGCTTACTAGCGCTGTGCACTTCACAAAGTGCCCATTTCAGACACTTGTAAAAAAAAAAATGAATGTTGGTTCAATCCGCTCAAGCAGATAGATGTTGGTAAACAAATACCTACTGTCTGAACGTCAACAAGAATTGTGCAGATATGTTGCGTATTTTTTTTATTTTTGTATTTTATTATTATTTTTTTTTTACGCGTGGTAGCCGCAAAACGCCGTGGCCACGTTTTTGTCTATTGAAAATATTGAAAATACGGTAGACTAATGTTCAGGAAGGGACTGGTCGGAGCGCGTTTCTACGAAACTATGATGCAAAGGACATAACACGCGAGCGGGGCGCATGGTCTGGCAAAGAAGTCACGTCACAGGAATGACGTGACGTCTAGCCACTCTAACCTTGCTGTTGAACGTCGTTTTGGCGCGAAGCGCCGTACGTGCGTCTGTATGTATGTATGTATGTATGTATGTATGTATGTATGTAGTATGTATGTATGTATGTATGTATGTATGTGTGTGTGTGTGTGTGTGTATATGTGTGTGTGTGTGTATGTGTGTGTGTGTGTGTGTGTGTGTGTGTGCGCGCGCGTGCGCGTATGTATGTAAACACGAGAATCTCCGATATTGCTGTACGCACAAACTTCAGACGTGGCAGAATACTTTATCAAGTAGGTGGCTAGGAGAGCCTCCAAGCATATTGTATTTGGATGTCTCATTGAAGACATAAAAGACCGTTTATAGAAAGTCGGTTGAACCAGATTAGAGTCCGCAATTTTGATTATATCCGCTTGAAATTTTGGATATGACTAGTTTGTAGAAATACAGTGGATGAGTTCGTTAGCCAGCTTTGTACCTTTTCAACTTTTTTGAAAATAAAAGTTCAATGCGAAAAAAATGTCAGAAGTAAGACTCCTTGAGTTCGGCATCAGAATAATCAAACAGTGACGGTGACGTAAAAGCACCAAACGCGTCAGTGTTTTATACAATGTTCCTAAATGACGCAAATCACTAGCACGTCAGTGTTTTACATGTGTATGAGCTGGCGCGATGTTCTCCTTCATTTAGGAAGACAGTTTCTCTTTTTTTTAGAATGATATTTGCGAACGTATTGTGGAAAAGGTGGAATATGCATGCAAGCTCGTACAGAAGAGGCTTTGTGGGCATGGGCCATTCCACCTTATTCTTCAGTTGAAAATGGCTGTGGGTACGCCAGCCCACAGAACGTATAACCGGTAGGAAGCGCCGTGTGTCTGCCTTCTGTGTTTGTGTGTGCCATTCTGCCGTTTGTGGTTGTGTGTACCATTGCCGTGCGGATCAGGCGGAGAGGGGGTGGGGGTGGGTGGGGGAGGGGGGAGGGGGGCGGGGGCGGATGAAAGGGAGATACTGAATGAGTTCGTAATACAGCGTTGTACCTCTTCAACCTTTTCAATGATAATTAATTCATTTTTGTAAGTTTTAACTCCCACCAAACGGTCAGCCCTGGAAGAGGCTCTGTGGAACAAAACAGTCAGCTCTGGAAGAGCGTGCCTTTCGGATGAGTGACGTGAAACATCAAATTTGTCACAGTGCACACGGCGTCGTGAGACCAGCGGTGCCATGACGTGAAACTTATAGTGACGTCATTTAGCTGCTCGTGCTATTCTTCTTCTTCAGAATTCCTGTCGCTACTCCAGCCCACAGAGCGTACTAATGGCGGGAAGCTTTATTTGTGTGCGCCGGTGTGTGTGTTGATCAGAGGTTGGCTTAGAGAGGGGGGAAATGGATCAGAAGGATAAGCTTAAAAATATAAACAACTGTGAATGTTCCTAAAAGAAAAACGCACGTGAGCTCCAAACAATACGGTAGACATTGGGATGAAATCCTCATCTTGTTACATCGTGAACGGCTCGCTGCGATTCAGCAATGAAACTTTTTTACATGGCATTTTCAATTCACTCGTGCCGTCCGAGTTTTGCACCTACAGCCAACCGAAAACAGTTTTGAAAACAGCGTGAGCTCCTTAGTATTTCTAGGACAATCCCCTCTTCAAATTTTAAAGAAAACGTACACTATTGATAGGGGAAATCTTTCGATTGGGCACTACATTTTTCTAAGCGAAAATCAAGAGGGGGGATCCCCATAGAGTTGAAGAGGCTTGTCTCAGCTTTTAAAATCACTAAATATGTTTGTGATTACTTCAAAATTGTAGCGGTACGCGTCTGAAGACAGACCCACCCTCTGCTCATTTGAGCGTCCGCAATCGCCTAGCCATAAATATTTCGCCGGCAGCCTGACGATGTGTACGTTCTCACAACGCTGTTGTTACCAATTCTTTCCACTCACTTCCAATGATTTAAATCATTTGACTTGTCGTGAAAGTGCTTTATACGGCTATAAATTTCATCTCTTTCCCTTACCAAAGATGTTATTGGTTTTGTTAGGTCTACTTTTAGACATTGGAAAGAGTGTGTGGAAGACAGTCAGTGCAGACGTGTTTTCAACTTTGCATACAGTGGCCGCGCACATTGTTGGGGCTTACCGTTAAATTGAGACAACGTTCTGTAACTTGGATACATTAAAACGCCATTCAATTTTCCAGATCGTGATAAAAATCTGTGCGAGTTGTATACATATCTGTTGAGTGTACGACAGAGTTCTAAAACCCCTGGCTGTACGTAGTATGACTCATTACATAAAAAGCGGGTCTATGTAATGCGTTTACCACAGTGTCAATTACTTACCGGTAAATCGGCCTCCGTTTAAAAAAAAGCAACAACAACAACGAAGTAATACCTGTGATAAATCGTAGCGACCATCAAAGTACAGACTGTTTCAAACACATAAGACCACGTGACACAGCAGTCTGGTGTGTGACAATCAGGGGCAGATTTTGGATGAGTATTTGGGGGGCGGGCGGGTTACTGGACCCCCCCCCCCCCTTTTGGGGAGTTCGAAAACTACCATCCCCCTCAGAGAAGAGAGTGGAATCCTTCCACCTCCTCCCTTCTCGCCCCCTACCCCCTCCCCCTTTTGTTTCACTCACGTCCACCCCCCCCCCCACCTACCCCCCCCCCACCCCCGTCCTCCTCTGACGTTTGAATTTGTGTCCAAATTCGACAAATTATAATCTTGTCCATTTTCGGAACACTGTAATTTTTATATTTTATTATCCGAACTACTTCATATTTCGCAGAAACGTAGTGCTACATATACAGAACGCATATACAAATACATGTGTTCGATATCTTACATACTTTACCGAACATGCGTTCTTGAAAACGGCCTTTATTCAGTATGATCACCTGTACGCGTGAGCCTCTCTATGTTTGACACTAACGAGAGATAACAAGGTCTTGTTCATCCTCTGACGCTTGATAGAGAACCACAGTCGGAATTGATCACAGAAGGGAGGGAATCGAAGATGTGTTTGCAATAATTGTATGCCCTTGACTGGTTTCGACCTTCAATAGCATACATCAGAATATCCTCTTGACGCTCGCAACCAGTCAACGGAACAAAAATAGTCCATTTCATTCCCCTGTGATTTGATCTCTATGAAACTATCAGAGGTTTAGTGACGGAAAACCTCTGCCTGAGGTACCTGGAATAGAGTGAGGTCTGAAAGAGGCATCGATCCCCAGTAGCGCCCGCAATTGCCGGGGCTCATGAGGATCTATGGCTCTCTCATTTCATTTTTGCAATCACAGAAATGCAGATCACAAATGATTTCCCCCGTACACGTGACGCGCTCGGGGGAAAAACATTCATCAGATCAGTCTAAATAATCCATCGTTGCCACCATACACAGTTCACAATGACAACCATCGGGACCAACTTGCTGAACCAGCCTGAGCCATCCTTAACTCTGTCGCCTGCTGACTACGCCTTTATTTCCGTGCATGCGTGCCTGTTCGTTGCGATAGTAGTGACCAACGTCGTGACCTTGATCGTCATAGCGACGACCCCGCGGCTGCAGACCATATCTAACATGTACATAACGTCCTTGGCCGTGTCTGACCTTCTGGTGGCTGTTGAACAGCTTATGTTCATACCATGGCGACACCCTGCCTATCACAGACATTTCGAGGAGAGCTGGCCTTTGTGTTGCTTCATGATAGTGTTTGTGTACCTGGCAGAATCCACGTCTCTCATCACTGTAGTTTTGATTGCAGTGGACAGGCTGCTGTACATCAAGTTTCCGTTCTTTTACCTGCGGGCTGTCACCAAGAGAAAAGTGGTCGTGGCCATCATTGTGACGTGGGTGTTTTGCATTGCATTTTCAATCTTTTTCCGAATGTTTCGGTCAGAAGCCAGCTACCCCGGCTGCAGCGACCTCGCTGTTGGATTCGCCTCTGATGAAGGTGCGCTCGCAAGCGGAATATTATGCACGATCATGTGTGTGGCACTTTTCCCCCTCTACGTTTTACTACTGAGAACGGCCGCAAAGCAGGTCAAGGCCATAAGGAACCTCCAAATGCTTGGGGTCATAAGGTCTTCACCAACGACCATGACCTTACCCGAAGACACTGTCCATGATCCAGCAGTGAAAGCCAGGATGAACTTAAAGGCCCTGCAACGCATGGCGGGTGTGTTCATATGTTTTTACATCTGCTGGACACCTTACACCTTGATCAGCCTGATCGGTCCGAGGACCGTGGATCAATGGGTTTTGGAAGCGATAGCGTGTCTGCTTATGTTAAATTCAGCCGCTTATTTCGCAGTGTACGCTCTGGCTGACCGCGAATTTCGTGCCGCAGTCGCCCGCCTGATGAGAATCAAGACAAGCCGCGTATCGGACTCTTCTGCTTAGATGATTCAACGGACATCACAGACTAATCTGCACACAAAACTGAGCAGAGGTAACTATGTTTAACCCCTTCACTGCTGAGAAAACGCGAACGTGATCTATCAGCAATAGGCACAGATGCTCATGAGGATCTATGCCTCTTGTTGAGACCAATTTGTATCCAAGTTTCTTGGACGGTTTTGGCTTTGGGTCGTTGAAGAAACACAGATTTCAGAAACAAAAAAGTACGTAGAGTGCCAGGAAAGGTGTTAAACAGTTCGCTAACAGTAATCACGGGTTTCGCGTCTGAAACCACTGCGCACTGACCGACATGCACGGGCAAAGAACACAGATGAAATGAGAACAAACATGGGCACAAGGATCATGTTACGTGGTAGTCGTAGTCGTATCATGATACAATCACACCAGACGCACCTACGTAGGGTTTTTGTAAAGAAACTTTACTCAGCTGCACCTCGTCACACGTGGCACAAAGTTGTAGACCACACTGGAATAACAGTTCCAACAATTTTTTTTCTCACGATGCATTCTCAGCACAATGCGTTCACAAATGCACCAACACTGATGTACTGTCTCCTCTACAATGCATCAACACTTTTGACTTACTGCGTCTCTCAATGTACACACATATTTCATAACACGCTCTTCTATACTATTACAGATTTCCAGAACAAACTAGCAAACTACACAACTCAACCAATCAGAAAAGAAAACGTAACTAAAACTTATTAATATTCATGAAAAACAACACTCTAGATCCGACTACAAATTTCCATTACCATCTAGGCGCATTCGATAAAATGTTACGAAATATAGCCAACAACTTTGCAACATTCTAGCTACACAAAAATCGATCGCAATTCTCCAGGCAAAAGAAAATGAAACCAACTAAAAAGGTACCTTATTCTTATCCAAAATAACTCAAATGAATATCGTATCTTTTCTATGATCAACACACACATGCTCTCAAAAGAATGACACAACCACAAACGTAACATTACCCCCACCCCCTTTTCTTAAAACGAAATTTCACAATTTTTTTTCTCAAATCTCAAAACATGGATGTGGCTGTGTCAAACTTCACAGAATAATAAACACTAACAATCTCACATCAAAACTTAAATCAAATAAACTGCTCTGTAATAATTGCTTCACAGTTCCTTTGAACTGTTCTGGACAAGGAAAAGAAATGTTCCTTTAAGGTAATCCGCTTCAGAATTCTGTGAACCCTTGATGGACTGTAACTTTGTTAAAATTATGTAAGAACATTGCCAAAACATGAGATGGGCAGTTTAGATAGTTCAAGGGTAGATGGTCCTGAATCAAATACTGCCCGCTTAATGTTTACTATAGTCCACACACCAAATTGGATCCACTATCTGATTTCTTCACAATGACCACTGCCGATTTGGACTCCCTGATGACTCTCAGGTCCAGCATCTGCTTGGTGTCTTTCTTTGGTTCTTTTCTCCTGTTGTAAGGTAGATGATAAGGCTTCCTGCGAACCTCGTTGGACGTCAGACTAACTTCATGCTGGATGATGTCTGTAGTCCCTGAGTTAGGCGTAAACCGATGCTTGAATTCCGTTGTAAGGACTCTCAGCTCTTCTTGTTGTGCCCGGGTCAGGTTTGACTGAACTGGATGTCTTCAACACCCTCATTGTGGCGGAGTTCATTTAGGTGAAACAGGTTCTCGTCGTGTAGTCTCTCGTCAGCACCCAGACGCACCGACGCAGCTTGTTGTGGTTTGTTCTGACGACCTCTCTCGATGTACTTTTTCAGCAGATTCGCGTGGTAAGTCTTCATCTTGTTGTTGACCTTGACTCTGTAGTCATTGATGCAAACCACTGTGCCAACCACGTACGGTCCCTTCCACTGCATCAGCAGGAGCTTGTTTGTTGTTGTCGGTGGGGAGAAGAACCAACACCTGGTCACCTGGCTGGAACCGTCGAAGTTTGGCTTTACGGCCATAATAATGCTTCCCCTTGCTCTGCGCCTTCTCCAATTATTCTCGAGCCATCCTTAGGGTATCCTCCAGCTTCTCTCTCAGGTCGAAGACATAGTGGTAGCTGATCTTTACCTCAGGCGCGTCGATGTCCTTGGTCCACAGCTCCTTCAAGATGTGCATGGGTCCCCTTACAGTCTTCAAAGGGGGAGAACCTTGTCGAATCCTGGGGAACTTCACGGTATGCGAAGAGCAAGGCATTGATGTACCTATTCCACAACCTTGGATGCTCAGCACACAGTTTCTTCAGCATAGCCTTCAACGTTCCGTTAAACGTTTCCACCAACCCGTTACACATGGGGTGGTAAGGGGTCGTAGTGAGGCAGTGTCGGATGCTCAACAGCCAATTGAATTCTTCCATGCAGTCGGATACGAACTGGGTGCCTAGATCACTCAGGATTTCCTCAGCAATCCCCAGACGGCTGAACATGTTCACGAGCGCCTCTGCCACTGTTGGAGTGTCAATCTTCTTTAGTGGTATGGCCTCAGGATATCTTGTAGCGTAATCCACCAGGGTCAGACTGTAGCGGTGACCATCTTCACTTGGGGGAGATGTTGGCCACACCAGATCCCCGGCTACCCGCTTGAAAGGCATATCGATCAGTGGCATTTTCTCGAGATGAACCTTGGACACCTTTCCCTTGGAGATTGTCTTCTGGCATATGTCGCACTACCTGCAGAATCGGGTGACATCGCCCCATATATCAGGCCTGTAGAAGACTGCTCGGATTCTGACGAGGGTCCTACTGATTCCCAGGGGTCATCCTAAGATGGAATCATGGGCCAGTTTCATCACCTGCATCCTCATGGGTTCAGGAACAGATGGACAGGCATGTCTCCATGGCTGGTGAATACCAGGTATAGGATGTCCTTTCTGGTCTCGAAGGTTATCTCCTTCCCTCTTCGTGTAACGGGCTCGGTCTGACCTCGGAACTTGTCAAGCGTAGGGTCGGCTCTCTGTAGTTCCACCAGCTTGTCTCTATTCACCACGGCTGCTTCTGTGTTGTCGGCTACTTTTAGAGGGATAGTCTGGTGACTCTTCCTTACTTGACATCTCGTGGTAACATCACAGGTATCAGATCCCCACTCCGGATCTGGATCCTCTGCGTTTCTGGCACCGTCCACTTTTCCGATGATGAGGTCGTAGACTGGGGTCTTCACGCATAACATCTTCACCTCTCCTGTCAGTACGGAGTGTTGACACTGAACTTGGCAAGGGGGATAATTCAGACAGTTCCGTCCTCCAGGATGAGGGTTGTCTACTACTGTCTCCTCTGGTCTTCAGCTACTAGGTCCTCTCTCACGATGACACCGCTACAACCCGTGTCTCTCAGCACCCTCACTGATATATTGCTGACGGATCCTGACACCACCGGCATGTTGGGCACTTTATTCTCAGGCAGCGCGAAGTTGGAAACTGGTAAGAATGTTGCTTCATCGCCAACTGGAATGCGTTCACTCTTTCTGAAAGACTCGATCTTCTTAAGTGTCACCTGCCTTTCTCCAGACTCAAAGTCACCAGGTGACGTCACATCGTTGGCCAGTACAGCGGCGGCTCTGTGTTGAGACATGGTGCTACTTCGGCCTGCTGTTCCGCGGTCTTGGTTGGGCCTTCTGGTATTGTCGCCTCGGGGAACACCTTTCGAAGGACAACGTATCGCCGTTTGTCCCTTTATTCCACAGGAAAAACATGTCAGGCTCTCCATCGATATCTGTTTTAAGGTATATCTGATGTAGTAATTTTCCACTGCTGGTGTAGACACACGCTGACTTGTCTTTTCTTCTTCTATCTCCAGCCTCTTTTCTTTTTCTCTCTCTCCTTAACAAACTCCAGGAGTTGAGTTCCCTCTAGTCCGCATTCCTTTCCAATTCGCAGGAATGTCTCCATCTCCGATGTCGCCATCTCTGCGTTTCACTGCTGGCTGTTGTCTCCGGCTACCCTTTCCACTGAGCAAACTGAAGAAGTCCAGGTCGGAGGTGTCGTATTCGTAGTATGATACAATCACACCAGACGCACCCACGTAGGGTTCTTGTAAAGAAACTTCACTCAGCTGTAACTCGTCACACATGGCACAAGGTTGTAGACCACACTAGAGTAACAGTTCCAAGAATATTTTTATTCTCACGATGCACTCTCAGCACAATGTGTTCACAAATGCACCAACACTGATACACTGTATCCTCTACAATGCATCAACACTTTTGACACACTGTGTCTCTCATACAATGTACACACATATTTCCTAAAACGCTCTTTTATACTATTACAGATTTCCAGTACAATCTAGCAAATTACACAACTCAACCAGTCAGAAAAGAAAACGTACCTAAAACGTATTAATATTCATGAAAAGGAACACTTTAGATCCGACTACACATTTCCACTACCATCTAGGCGCATTCGATATAATGTTACAAAATGTAGCCAACAACTTTGACGTCATTTTTGAGGTCACTAGAATAATCGCACCGTTTCGAGAACGTTCTAGGTCGGACTTCAACAAAGTAACGAAAATATTATGCAACATTCTAGCTACACAGAAATCCATCGCAATTCTCCAGGCAAAAGAAAACGAATCCTACTAAAAACTTACATGCTTGCGTGTGTGTACGCTAACATGTGCACATGCATGTGCAGGGGTGTGCATGTCTGCTTGTGCAGATGTGCCGGATGCATGTGTACATGCATACTTTGGTGTGTGTGTGTATGATTGCAGGTGCATGTGTGCCGGGTGGGTGCGCATCATACACATCTACCCAGCACGGGTGTGTTGTGGGTGTACACACGCACACATATGATGGGTACTTTTGTAACTAGGGCGCATGTATACTTCCTGTGCACAGACGTGTGTGCATGTGATGTGTGTTTACGCGTAAATGGCAGGTGTGTGTGTGTGCGCGCACATGCAAGCGTATTTGTGCAGGCGTGCCAGGAGCATGTGTATACATACGTGCATACTTGCTTTGGTGTATGTGTGTGTGTGTGTGTGTGTGTGCGTGTGTGTGTGTGTGTGTGTGTGTGTGTGTGTGTGTGTGTGTGTGTGTGTGTGTGTGTTTGCGAGTGCGCCTGTGCCAGGTGGGTGCGTATTATACACATCTACCTGGCACATCTGGGTGTACACGCTCACACATATATCATGTGTATTTTTTATGACTAGTGCATAATTATGTGCCTGTTTATATTTGTGCGTGTGCATATACACGTGTGTTGACGCGTATGTGGCTGGTATGTTATTTGTTGCTACAAAATGCTAACAATAATACACAGGGCTGACCAGCAGATGAGTGTTTGCAGTTCTGCGACACTGGACAAGCTTCTAAGTCCAGGGTGGCAGATCAGTTCACTTGTTTCTCTGTTGGGGTGTACAACATGACTTACATTTTGTTCATTTGTATTTTACTTTTACTTTTTTTCCTAATTACTTTTTTTCGTTACATGTTACTTGGAGTTGGATGGGCCAAATATAGGTGTCACTTTATTCTGTATAAATATAGCACTGACTTGTAAATATATTATAATTGCTATTCCAGGAGGAAACTACAGGTATTCCTGAACGCTACAGCTCGTTTATGGTGTCATTCCTCATGGATACTGTATAGCTGGATATCCTTCCGAAGGAGGAGAGCGGTAATGCTTGCATACATATATCAACTTTTGTCCTTTTTTTTGTTTTTTCTTGGGTTGTTGTTTCTTTGTACATGGTTTGCTTCTATATGCTGAGCATAGAACACACACTTTGTTAAATGACAGGGTTATCAGGGTATGAAACATCTGGTGTAAAATATAATAATATGTGTTTTTCTCATGGAGTTTCCTGTACCTGTTCAGTCATCTTGGTCTGTTTTGCCACTCACTTGAATTGGCCTTTGTGTACACCTGCCACACATTCAATACTGATAGTACAGTCTGCCGGTTTGACCATATGCAATCTGCTGCGTCTAACGGTTGGAAACAAACTCCACTTAAAGTATGGCTAGTATTACCAATGGCAGTCCATTAAAAACATGTATCTTTAATGCGAATGGTCTTGGCCAGTATCAGAAAAGGAAAGATGTGCCAGACTACCTCAGACAGTTAAAGGCTTCTAACTATTTTTTGCAAGAGACACATCTCAAGACTGGAAATGAACACATGTTAAGGGCCATGTGGGGCTTTGAATGTTTAACAATAACTTTAAGTATAAAGTACATAATGTGACTAGAAGTAATGATGGTGTTTATATTGTACTAGATATTGACATACAGGGTAAGCAAATGACTATTGTTAACCTGTATGGGCCTAGTAATGGGGACTCTCCCACCTTTTATGAAGCTGTCTTTGAAGAAATAAGTAGGCTAGATAATCAATATGTAATAGTAGGCGGTGACTGGAATGTTGTACTGGATGTTAGTATGGATACATACAGGTATAGAAATATTAACCGCCCTCGATCAATGCAAAAGATGCTTGAATGTATACAGTTGTATGACCTAGTGGATGTATGGAGGGTGCTTCACCCAGCAACTAGACGGTACACATGGCGTCGCTTTAATTCTGCTCAACAAGGTAGATTGGATTATTTCTTGATATCGGAATGCTTGATGATAGAGGTTACTAAGGCAAAAATTAACTCAGGTTATCGTTCAGATCATTCGCTTGTGCCTATTGAATTGTTTTTGCATCGCCTCCTAAGAGATGTAGAAATTACTGGAAATTCAATAATTTACTTCTTAAGGACAAGTCATATGTAGAAATGGTAGAAAAAAAGAAAGATTTTGGACTTGAAGAGGCAATATGGACTTTGATTTATAACATGGATTCTATTGATAATGTGAGAAATGATGACCTACAATTTTGCATCAGTGATCAAACCTTTTTTTGAGTTGATACTCCTAGAAACTCGGCGCCGGACCATCTCACATGCTAGCCACAAGAAAAAAGGAAGAAAACAAAATTGTTGATTCTCTTAATAAAGAGATTAAAAACATAGAACTTAGTATCCAGTATAATAATATCCCTCTTCTTCAGGCTAAAAAAGCACAACTTGTGAAACTACGCAAGAAAAAGACAAAGGGTGTAATTGTCTCGTCCTGAGCTAAGTAGATTCAAGATGGAGAAAAGACATCAAAATATTTTTGTAGTTTGGAAAGTAGAAATTTTGTTAGTAAATGAACGAATTAGTTAGAGAATAACAATGGTGAAGTGATAAATAATGTGGATGCTATTGTAAAAGAAACTCACGCCTTTTATGAGCAATTGTTCGCTTCGAGGGAAGTAGAGTTAGTTTACGTTGACCTCTCCTCCACTGTTTTTGCACCCTCGTTGTCTGATGATGAGAAGATATCTATTGAAGGCCCCATTCCATGGAGGAGGCATTAAAATCATTGAAAAGGATATGTAACAATAAATCTCCAGGTTCAGATGGTTTCACCACTGAATGTTTTATATTCTTCTGGGCCGATATTGGCCATTTTCTGGTAAGATCTATAAATTATGGTTTTCATCATGGCCAGCTGTCAGTAACACAAAAGCAAGGGGTGATCACTTATATACCTAAAGAGGGAAAGGATAATAAATTTTTTAAAAAACTGGAGACCCATTACTTTTTTAAAAATACTAGTTATAAAATAGCCTCCACTTCCATAGCATAAGGTCTGAAACTCGTTTTACCCTCTATTATACACCAAGACCAAACAGGCTTTTTGAAGGGCAGATATATTGGTAAGAACATACGACTTCTTTACGATGTACTCTTTCACACTCATGTAAACCAGGTGCCAGGTCAACTGGTTTTCACAGACTTTGAGAAGGCATTTGACTCTTTCGCCTGGTCCTTTTTGGAAAAATGTCTTGACTTTTTCAACTTTGGTCCAGATGTGAAGAGATGGATTAGAACATTTTACTGTGATATTAAGGCTTGTGTGTCTGTTAATGGTCGCTATTCTGGTTGGTTTCCAGTAGAAAGGGGATGTCGTCATGGCGACCCAAGCTCTCCGTACATTTACTTAATCTGTACTGAAATTCTGGCCTCTATTTTATGCCAGAATGAAAATATAAGTGGGTTATAAGTTAAAGATATATACTTACTTCTGTCTCAGTTCGCAGATGATACTTCATTGTTCTTTAATAGAAGAAAAGGTCTTTCGAATAAAGCATTCGCAGTCTACAATACTTTGCATCTATCTCGAGCCTCAAGATAAACATGGATAAAACGCAGGTGGTCTGGCTTGGACCTATGAGCAATTCACACATTCAGTTCAAGACCGAATTCAACTTTTTTGTGACCCTGTGATTTTTAAGGTTCTTGGTATAAAGTTCTCCACAAACATTAATATTATAACCGCTATTAATTATGAGGGCAAACTTGCTGAAATTCAGCGAGTTTTGTATGTTTGGTCTAAGCGTCGACTTACACCATTAGGTAAAATTACAGCCATCAAAACACTTGCGGTGTCAAAGATTGTCCATCTCTTTATAAACATCCCAGATCCTCTGGCACAGTTTTTGACTGACCTTGAAAAAATGTTGTTTACATTCTTGTGGGATGGAAAGAGAGCATAAATAAATAAAGCTGTTGTCTGTTCAGCATACGATGAAGGTGGTTTGCGAATGTTAAATGTTCATTCATTTGTGACGTCTATGAAGGTCCGTTGGCTTAGAAGGGTCTTTAGTGTATCATGTGACTCATTGGTACATCAGATTTTGGTCAGCCGCTATCCCATGTTTAATAACATACAGGTGTTTGGTGGTGAATATACAAACGTTTAATGCTTCATTGTGATACTTGTTTCTGGGCCGATGTTGCCAAACATTACAAGATTGTTTGTAACAAGTGTGTTCCTGAAAATTTTGATGAAGTGCTCTCAGAATGTATTCATTATAACAAGATCGGATCTTTCCTGTGATCAACACGCACATGCTCTCAAAAGAATAACACAACTACAAACATAACAGAACACAGGACTAACAAGAGACATAAATCCTCATGAGCCCCCGCGACTGCGGGGGCTCATGACGATTTATGTCTCTTGCAGCACAATAGACGTGGTCTTGCCCCGGCAGTTAAGTGTTAAGCTGTACCAGAATCTCCGTTTACAATATAACAAGATGAGGAGTTCATCCCAATGTCTACAGTATTGTTTTGGAGCTAATAATAATAATAATAATAATAATTATATTTATAAAGTGCAAACTCCCTGCAGTGCAGGCTCTAAGCGCTGTACAATGCAAATCAAAGTTAAAACCTAAACACAAATCAATAGACAGAAAAAACACAAAATACAAATATTACAATACAAATTCTAAAAATTAACAGCACATAAACACACCCAAAGCACAAACAACCATTGCAACAAGGACTGGCACAGGATCATCATGATGTTATTGTGAAACAGAAAAGAGACTGGAATTTAGTAAGACAGAGTAGTGAGACTGGAAAAGATGTGTTTTAAGCTGACTTTTGAAAGAAATTACTGACGGGGCATCACGAATGTGCTTCGGAAGCGAATTCCAAATGACTGGGGCCTGGAAACAAAAGGACCTTTGACCAAAGGACTTTGTATTTATTTTCGGTACTTTCAAAAGTTTTTCACTGCTAGAACGTAAGGTGCGGGAGGCTTGATAAGTAATTAGCATACTGGAAAGGTAGGGAGGCAGTGTACCATCGAAATGACGGAAGGCGAAAGTAGCTACCTTGTACTCAATCCTAGCTTTGATGGGAAGCCAGTGAAGTTGGTACAACAAGGATGACACATGATCTTTTTTTGATTTCTGAAAAATGACGCGAGCTGCACTGTTTAATATTCTCTGAAGTCGAGCCAGTTCTTCAGATGGCAGACCAGCAAACAAACAATTACAATAGTCAATGCGGCTCAAAATCAGTGAAGACACAAGCTGAGTGGTGGCAGACTGAGTCAGGAAAGATCTTACAGAGCTGATTTTCTTCAGCTGGAAATAGGCTGCTCTACAGATGGAAGTGATATGGTCATGCATAGACAAAGTAGAGTCCAAAAGAACACCAAGGTCACGAACACAGCGTTTGAAAGGTATGGTAGCTTCGCCAACAGTCAAGCTGCTGCAGGTGACCTGGGAATGAGTGTGATGTGACGCGACACACATTGACTCAGTTTTGCCGCCATTCAGCATGAGCTTGTTCATTAACATCCATTTTTTAACAGATGATATACAGAGTTCGACTTCCTTAATTACAACTGGGACATCACATGGCTTGGAGTCCCTGAGCAGCTGTGTGTCGTCGGCATATTTGTGGAAACCACAACTATGCCGACTCACAACAGATGACAAGGGTTGAGTATACATTGAAAACAGTACAGGCCCCAAGACAGAACCCTGGGGCACGCCGCAACGCAGGGGGAGTGGTTTGGACTTTGCACCTCCAACAGTCACACACTGAGAGCGGCCTAACAAATATGAGGCAAACCAACGTAGGGCAGTGTCAGTTATGCCAAAAGTACACTGCAGACGTCTTAAAAGAATGTCATGATCGATGGTGTCGAAGGCAGCCGACAAATCCAGTAGGCAAAGAATAGAGACTTTTCTCTGATCAGCGGATGTCAGTAAATTGCTGACAACATGAAGCAGGGCGGTTTCAGTGGAATGATTTTTTCTGTATGCTGACTAATACATGTCAAGCAAGCCATTGTCGTTCAAGTGCCTCACATGCGTTTTCCTTTTAGGAACATTCGGAGTTCATGTTCATATTTTTTAAAGTCAGAAACATTGTATAACACTGACATCTGGTGCTTTGCGACAATTTAGGAACATTGTTTAACACTGACGTGTTTGGCGCCTTTACGTCACCGTCACTGTCTGATCCCTCTCGAGAGTATAGAATTCTTACTTTTTATTTTATTTTCTGCATTGAATTACTTTTTACGAAAAGGTTGAAAAGGTACAATGCTGGCTAACAAACTCATCTAATGTCTTTCTCCAAGCTAGTTATGTCCAAAATTCCGAGTGAACAGAACGAAAATTACGGACTCAAATGCGAGTCAACCGACTTTATATAAACCGCAAATTTTCTCTTTAACGAGTCTATTATTTAATATATGCTCAGAGGCTGTCCGAAATACATCTCGATCAAAGCGTTTCTTAAAAGTTCAGGCCTGTACGTACACAAACGCCGGAGATACTCGTGTCACACACACACACACACACACACACACACACACACACACACACACACACACACACACACACACACACACACACACACACACACACAAACACACACACACACAAACACACACACACACACACACACACGCACGCACGCACGCGCGCACACACACACACACACACACACACACACACATATATGGCGCCATATGCACGTTCAACAGCGCGGTTAGCGTAGCTGGCTAGGCATCACGTAATTTTTTTTTATCGTGTTACTTCATTTACATGCTACGGAACGTGCTCCGACCAGCCCCACCTCAAAGTCTACCGTATTTTCAATACGGCAGGCAAAAAGTGAGGAAAACAAATCAACTTTCAGGATAGCATGACAGTTTATTTCGTATCAAAATCAGCATGAGACATTTACACTCACGTAGGGGATTACATATATATCCTCCTCTGTTTGTAACCGCCAGTCAGTTGCAGGAACGTTTCCAAGCAACTGCCGACCAACTTCGCACTGCACTGCAGCGAGATTAGAAAACGAAAACCTGTGAACAGAAAAACGACATACCCGTGGCATGCAGTATGCCGCGAGGACCAAAGATAATGTGCACAGACAGGGATTAACTAAAACACTGAGAATGTCGAGTTTAGCCCCTACTGTGTTGACGCCACCTAGCGACAGCAGCAGCGAGCTAAGTCGCTCATTAAATTAACTGCGTGCAGTACGGCCAAGGTTTCTTCTGAGAACGTTTGAAGTTACAGCGTGTTGCAGCGAGGTTGCTGTTATAGCTGTGTTTTCAGTTTTAAGCAAAAATGAAAGAATCTCTTGTCTAAGAAGCCTTGTTGCTGTCGGGACGTTAAGCAATGTACAATCAATCAATCAATCTTGTCTAAGATATGTTCAGCACTTGATTACGACCGTTTCCCCCGGTGCTATTGACATGTGCGATAAAAACAATTGCCAGATCTTGCTCGTCACTTGAACAGCACGTTGGCTAACTGATCGCATCTGTAGTGTGCAGCCACATTTGTTTGACATTAACGAAAGATAACAAGGTCTTGTTCATACTCAGACGCTTGATACAGAAAAACAACCGGAATTTATCACAGAAAAGAGCGAATCAATGGTGTTTTTACAATAGTTATGTGCCCCTGACTGGCTTCGACAGTCAATATGATACATCAGCATATTCTCCTGACGCTCGTTAGCAGTCAACGACACAAAAACAGTCGATTCCCTCCCCCCTATGTTTTGATCTCTATGAAACTATCGGAGGTTTAGTGACGGTAAACCTCCTCTGCATGAGGTACCTGGAAATGAGTGAGGAATGCAAGAGGCATCTCTTCTCATGAGCTCCCGCAACTCCCGAATATTTTTTATCACAGAAATGCAGGTCATTAATGATTTTCCCCAATACACGTGACGCGCCAGGGGAAAAACATTCATCAGATCAGTCTGAACAATCCATCGTTGTCGACATACACAGTTCACAATGACAACCATCGGGACCAACTTGCTGAACCAGTCTGAGCCATCCTTAACTCTGTCGCCTGCTGACTACGCCTTTATTTCGGCGCATGTGTGCCTGTTCGTTGCGATAGTAGTGACCAACGTCGTGACCTTGATCGTCATAGCGACGACCCCGCGGCTGCAGACCATATCTAACATGTACATAACGTCCTTGGCCGTGTCTGACCTTCTGGTGGCTGTTGAACAACTTATGTTCTTACCATGGCGACACCCTGCCTATCACAGACATTTCGAGGAGAGCTGGCCTTTGTGTTGCTTCATGATAATGTTTGTGCACCTGGCAGAGTCCACGTCTCTCATCACTGTAGTTTTGATTGCAGTGGACAGGCTGTTGTACATCAAGTTTCCGTTCTTTTACCTGAGGGCTGTCACCAAGAGAAAAGTGGCCGTGGCCATCATTGTGAACTGGGTGTTCTGCATTGCGTTTTCAATTTGTTTCCGATTGTTTCAGTCAGAAGCCAGCTATCCTGGCTGCAGCGAACTCGCTATTGGATTCGGCTCTGATGAAGGTGCGCTCGCAAGCGGGCTATTTGGCACGATCATGTGTGTGTCACTTTTTCTCCTCTACGTTTTACTACTGAGAACGGCCGCAAAGCAGGTCAAGGCCATAAGGAACCTCCAACAGCTTGGGGTCATAAGGTCTTCACTAACGACCATAACCTTACCCGAGGACACTGTCCATGATCCAGCTGTGAAAGCCAGGATGAACTTAAAGGCCCTGCAACGCATGGCGGGTGTGTTCATATGTTTTTACATCTGTT
This sequence comes from Semisulcospira habei, assembly GCA_036245525.1. Lineage (NCBI taxonomy): Eukaryota > Metazoa > Mollusca > Gastropoda > Semisulcospiridae > Semisulcospira > Semisulcospira habei. Next base: position 68,425,915 of record BTPG01000006.1, read on the forward strand.
GGACACCTTTCACCTTGATCAGCCTGATCGGCCCGAGGACCGTGGATCAGGGAATTCTGGACGCGACAATGTTTCTAACTATGGTAAATTCAGCCGCCAATTTCGGAGTGTACGCTCTGGCTGACCGCGAATTTCGTGCCGCTGTCGCCCGCCTGATGAGAATCAAGACAAGCCGCGTATCGCAATCTTCTGCTTAGTTGATTTACCGGACATCACAGACTAATCTGCACACAAAACTGAGCAGAGGTAACTAAGCTTAACCCCTTCACTGCCGAGAAAAAGCGAACGCAATCTAACGACAAGAGGCATAGATACCCATGAGCCCCTGCGAATGCGGGGGCTCATGAGGATCTATGTCTCTTGCTGAGAGCACTTTGTTTTCATGTTCTTTGAACAGTTGTGGCTTTTAGTCGTTCAGATTTCAGAAACAAAAGGTACGTCCTTGTTACGACTGTGGTTGTGTTGTTCTGTGAGAGCATGCATGTGTTAATCGCAGGAAACGATCCGATATTTATTTGAGCTATCATGGTTACGTATCACGTACCTTTTTAGTGAGATTCTCTACCGTTCGTGCATGATAGAGTATTTGGTTTTGCTATGATACGCTAAGATTAGTCCGGAAGTTTGTAGCGAAATCGCAAGGAGAAGAGCGGTTGATTTTTGGAATGCGTAGTTTCGCTGAGAATATATAGAATGTTCGTGCGGGGTCGCACTCTGTCTAGTGACCTCGTGCGTGTGACGTCAAAATGTAAACAACATTTTAGTAGAGACGCTCTATTTTTAGTTATAGTTGTTTTGGTGCGCGTGAAGTGAACAGCCGGTCATTGTGTATTTATGAAAGTTCGTGAACGGTTGGCCATACTATTGTGTGACGTCATTACATACTAGGATTTGGGGCTGAAATGAGCAGTCGAATTTTTGTAGACTATTGTAGTATTCTTGAAAGTTCTTTTTTTCATTAATATTTTTGAGTTCCGACTACGTAGATTATTTTGATTGGTTGTGTTGTGTGATTTCATTAATTATTCTGGAAGTCGTTTTACTATAAAAGTTGGTGCTAGGAAGCACGTGTGTACATTGTCATACATTGTCATGCATTGTCAGTTGTAGAGACGCACAGTTTATCGTAGGTACGTGGCCCGTATAGGGTGTACATTGTGAGGGACGCAGCGTAACGGTGGTGTACGTTGTATGAGGAACTTTGTGTCGCCAGTGTTGACATTTTTCAGAGGAGACATTTGTATCAGTGTTGGTGCATTTGGGAACGCATTGTGTGGAGATCGCATCGCTGAAATAAAATATTGTTGGAACTGTTACTCCAATATTGTCTACAACCTTAAGCCACGTGTGACGGGTTGCAGCTGAATGAAGTTTATTTAAAAGAACCTTACGTGCGTGCGTCTGGTGTGTTTATCATACTACGACTACGACTCAACCATTTAACAGTCCTTTGTCAGGCAAGGGGCTAACGCTAAACATTTGATGTTGGCACCTTCGTGCATGCAACCACCGGTACTTTTCACAGTACCGGTGGTTGCAGCCACAAAGGGGTTAACGTGTGCCAAAACGACGGTGATCTCCGAGACGGGCCACCATTCCACCCAACGCTGATAATCGAAACCCAGAAGGACTGAAAGGCGGACCAAGGGGGAATTATTCCACGTTGGACAACCATGGAAAATGAACTCAGTATATCCCTTTGTTCTACCCCTCCCCTGTGGCAGTTACGCTCTGGCAGAGGCTGGGGGTTGGGGGGGGGGGGGGGGGAGGGGGGAGGGGGGGGAGGGGATGAGAGGGGTGAGATGGATGGGGGGTGGGGGTGGGGAGAGACATGCGTTTTTACAAAGTTTATGAATCAGTATTCCGCGTAACCTAGTGGCGATTTTGCGTGAGGGATTTTAGTAACACACCAAAACGACCCTACGCCAGATCGACGTAATGACTATTTTGAGTCAGTATTGCGTATAGGAGTCATTTTGGCATTACATTACAAAGGTTGTTGTTAAATGTGTCGAATGATTCAATTATTCAATGAAGCTTTATTTATGAACGGTTGAGGCATTGACATCGTCATAGACATAGCCATTTTTCAAACCTGCCGTTGCTACAAAACTACGAGACAATATACACAAAACTAAGTATATGGTTAAATGTAAATGAAACAAACACATTGCTAGTTTAGGGAAAGAGAGTCCCATGATGATCTCACATCCCTAAACACACACACACACACACACACACACACACACACACACACACACACACACACACACACACACACACACACACACACACACACACACACACACACACACACCATCACACACAGAGTTTGTAACTGAGAGCAAACGTGATCAGATTTACAGGGCAGTATATATTTCACAACGTAATGATTACGACTGCTTCGAGAAGTACTTGAAGAGACTGATTTTGAAACGGGCTAGAGAGGAAGCGGATTTCACATAATCAGGAAGCGTGTTCCAAGTCTGCGTTCCCGAGAATGACAAACTAGATTTGTATATATCAATTCTTGTTTTGGGGACTAATAAAAGTTGCCTAATATTACCAAGCCCAGATTCCGACTTAGAGAAAAGAGTTGTGATATATTCTGATATTTTCTGTTTCCACACTTTGAACATAAAAATAGCCTTATTGTATTTGAAGTGGTCTTGCAGCGGCAGAAATCCTCTTCTGTTGTGAGTCGTGGGTCAGGAAGGATTAACCTTGCTGCCATTCTGTGTAACGAGTTGAGTCTCAAGTGGACTTCACGGCATCCATCCCGCACCGTTGACGCGTAATCAATATGAGAACGTATGTGAGCATTATAGAATAGTTTGCGCGTCCTTAGTCGGTGTAATAGTTCAGTTTGGACAACATGAAAAGACTTTTGGCTACCGTTCTGCATAAAGTGTCCGTATAAACCTTCCACTTAAGCTGACTGTTAATTGTAATCCCTAGTAGGCGGTGTTCATTAACGTGTTCTATTTGACTGCCCTTTTAATAAAAGGTTAAGTAACAAGGGTGCTAACTGGTGTTTTGACGAGTGGCGATTATCATAGATTTAGTTTTAATTGGATGAACAATCATAGAATTCCTGTGACACCATTCTGACACCTCGTCAAGACTATGCTGCAAGTTGGCAGGAATTACTTGTATATCTTTGTTAGTCATATGAATGGAAGTGTCATCAGCAAAAAGATCACATTGTACGTTCTTGCAAGTTAAATGAAGAGGCAGGTCATTGATGAATAGACAAAATAATAAGGGACCAAGCATGGATCCTTGGGGAACTCCATAATTTATATCTTTTAGAGAAGAGTAAGATCCATTCACTAGAACTTTCTGTTTACGGTCAGTTAGGTATGATCTAAAAAATGCAACTACTTCTGTACTATTCAAGTATTTCTGAATTTTTGTCATTAGAGTGGTGTGATCGATTATGTTAAAGGCCTTTTTAAAGTCTAAGTAAACGACACCTGTTATCTGGGATTTGTTCATACCCTGGAGCCATGCATCAACGAGGCGCTTGAGTGCAGTGTGGCACGAGTGCTGTGGGCGAAATTCAAATTAAAAGGGGTGGAGGAGCTTGCGGTTTTCTAAGTAGGCAACCAGGTGTTTGTGGACATGCCTTTCAAGCGGCTTTGATAGAACTGATAATAATGAAATCGGCCGATAGTTGTTAGTGTCAGAAAAATCTTTAGTTTTTAGAAGTGGAATGACTTTAGTGTATTTTAGTTTGTTAGGGAAAGTATGTTGCTTGATACAAAGGTTGTAAATGTACGTAATAGACTCTACTATGTACGGCAGTGATAACTTAAGTATTTGCGGGCTGATGTCATCAGGCCCCGAAGACTTTTTTTGTGTGGTAGTTTACTAATGAGCAAACCTACCTCATGAACTGCTAGCAAGGGAATCCTGAAGGAATCTGTATTCTCGCTTCTTTGATTACAGAATTCAGAAAGCAAGTTAGAACATTCATATTTACTGCTATGAATTGAGACATTTAGAGTTTCAGCGACTGAAAAAAAAAGATTATGATTAAACGTTTCTGCAGTAAGACTTCTGGGAATGGTTGTTGGAGTGCCAGGGGAGCCTTAAGTTAGAGTGTACAATAGGCGCCAGATAGTGGAAGTATCTTTACTGTCTTTAACCGTGTCACGTACTAACCTTTTCCTTGCCTCTCTGATCATGTACTTAACACGGTTACGTTGCTGCTTGAATTCAGTAAATAGTTTTTAACTACGCAGATCATCTCTGAGCGCCATCGCTTGCATTATTTCTGGGGTTAACCATGGGGTTAAGCATGGAGGAAGAGTGTTCGATGTCACCCTTCTCTCACAAACGGGTGCATGTTTGTTTAATACAGTTAGAAAAAGAATGTACCAAATAGAAAGGGCAGTGTCTGGGTCATTGGAGAGAAGTACATCGTTGAACGGAGTATTATTTAAGTCAAATAGGAAAATTTATAAGGTTACAGTTCTTGAATGATCGATATGTTATGGTTGTATGGGCGTTCCTTTTTGCTTTCGGAATCTTTGTCGACCACGGACAAACAACTGGATAGTGATCACTAACACTTAGATTTGAAACCTCAACATTACAGACGGCTTTGGGTTTATTAGTCTATATGTGGTCTCTAAGTGAGGAAGTATTCTGAGTAATTCTGGCGGGCGATTTTACTAACTGTACTAGATCAAACAATGAAGATATTGTATCCCACGCAGCGTGGTTCTTAAGGAAGTTTATATTAAAATCTCCCATGATAAGAACGACAGCCTTTCTTTTATAAGCTCTGTCAAGGATGTGACTAAAATGGTCATACCATTCAAAAGTGGCGGCAGGGTTTCTGTAAAGGAATCCAACTGGCAGCG